>CAUYSK010002317.1:0-11593 GCA_963575035.1 Avahi laniger
GTGATTCTAGAGTTTATTGTGCTGTCAGATTTATGGTGATGTTTGTTTTTACACAAATTCCACATTCATTCGTAAATAGTGGTATGTCTACGGTGACCTGTTTAATAGTTACTATCCATTTTTACTTTGTCTAGTTTTCAATTCAGTAAGCAAGTTCTTCAAATTAGTAATTACTGATTATGAAACTATCAGAACAGAAAACTAAAATGAGATGTAGCGTCTCTTCTGAATTTTATCAGGTTGTTTTCTTATTCCTGGAATAAATAGATCTTTAAACACTCCTGGGCAGTAGTTCTGAAGAGCCATTCCGATGTCTGTTGGTGATGTGATCATTAACAACTGATACAAGATGGGGTGGGTTTGAGCTAAGTATTGCCATCATTTAGAGTAAGTTGCCAGTGAAACGAATTTCCTCTTGGAGAAATAACATTTCTTAATAATGAGGTACAGTCATAAGGCGTGAGTTCTAGCTTTGTCTTGAATTCACCATGTGACCCTAGGCAATTTCTTTTCATATATATCCAGCTCTTTAAAATGAGGATGGCGAGACCAGATGATCTCTAAGGTCCTTTTCCAGATATGAAATCTAACATAAGGTTTAGAAATAAAAACCAGAAATCCCCTTGTTTGCAGATTTTAACTGTATAAACCAAAATATGTTTTCTCTTTGGATATTGTATCACGTTTTCAAGAATACCAGAAGCCACACAGAGTACAGCTAGTTGTTGAACTGCTTACAGTAATCACATACTGTTATTGGTGTATGTGCTTTTAGGCATCCCTAACCCTGATTGAGTTTAATCGACCTCCCCTCCCCCACGCATCCTGGTTGGGGGGTGGATTGTCACATTGTGGAGAGCTGTTGCTGTCTGAACGTTCTGGAGAAGCCATGACCACGTGTTTATAGGAGAAGGAAACACAGTGCTGTACTTAGTTCCAGCCAGTCTACACAGTGGTGGGGGCGGGGCTGGTAATGACCATAACCCCCTTTCTGTGGGGATTTCCTCTGGGCACTCTTGGGTTATAGGAACCAAGACAGGGAAATAACGTGGTTTTGCCGTCCTGGAAGAAAGCAAGGTGTTTATCCCCCTGCCCCAAAGGAGATGACAAAACAGGAGAGAGTCACACAGACTTTCAGATACCAGCAAAGACCTTTGGGTGCAGGTTCAGAGCTAATTTCTCTTCAGCGTTTTTAAGCAGTAAGGTAAAGCTTGGTTTTACCTTAGATAGAGTCAGAGGTGAGTTCTGCTGTGTTTTATTAGCTAGGAGGATAAGACTTGAAGTCTCGTGATAGTATTATCTTGAGCTAGGTGCTGGCTTTGGCAGCACATATACTAAGATTGGAAAGATACGGGGAAGGTTAGCACAGCCCCTGCTCAAGGATGCATGCAAATTCATGAAGAATTCCGTATCTTTCTATCCAGGTGATGGGCCATGTAACCAAAAACATTTATACCCCATGATACTTTGACATAAAAAAAAATTTTGTAATAGAAAAAAACTGGTTCTGTGTATCCCATAGGCTTATAAGAAGCTAATATACACTTAATCATGCTTCTACATTTAATTTTAGTAAATTTTCTCTCATTTCCCTTAAACTCTGCCCCAAATTGGATTCATGATGGGCAACAAAATAAAAAGGTTTGAACACAGTTGCCGAGAATGATTATTTTGCAGAGGTCAACTTCATAGTAGGGATACACCGTACTTATTAGATTATTTCATTAGATCTTTATAGGGGATAATTATAGTTAAATGTAACTGAATTGTGCTATCAGTTATAAATTTAACTTACTACAAACGAGACATTCCACTGTAAATATTTATCATGACAGTATCATTTCAGCAGATTGCTTCCCGTGGGGAGTAAGTCAGTGTGATCACAGTGACGTGAGCGAGAGGAATAGGTGGGAAGCTTCTGTGTTGAGTTGTTCGGATTCTAAATACAGCGTATTCGGAGACTCGATCCTAAGCACCATCTTAGTGAACACGTTAGACCCAGCTATGAGAATGAGCCGGCTGAGGCTTAACAGGTTATAATCTCTGGTGCTTAAAAGGAAAAATTTTGTCGAGCAAACTAAACAGTACTTTTTTGTCAGCAGGACATTTAATTAGTATTAAAAACATCATATACATTTTCCTTCAGTAAAAAAAAGTTCTCAAAAGCAATCTTTATATATAATATGTATATGAGTAGCTTTACTCGCTAATATTTTGTGTGGCAGTGTGTTTGCTGAAAGGATCAGTTATTTCTTTAATCCTGAGAAAAGACTCCCCGTGAGAAACTTCACGATTGCCATCCTTGGCCACGACGTCTAGATTATAACCAAGTTTGTCTCGCTGCTCACCGTGACGGGCAATGAATGTCAACACCATTCATTCATTCATTCATTTGTTCACACACCTCCACAAACCTTGTCCAGTCTCCAGTGTATGTGGCAGTTTGTCAGCTGATGATGGAGATAAAATAATCAGCAAAAAGTTACATCGTTCCCGCCCTCCTAAAGTTTACGGTCTAATTGGGGGGTAATGGATGTTAATTAAGTAATCATACAGACAAGTATAAAATCATAGCACAGTACAAAGGTCTACGCGAGTTTATGGTGGGTGGTTTGATCTAACCTGGGAGGTCAGGGAATGGTCCCTGAGGAAGTGATACCGGAGCTGAGATCTGAGAATGAACCTGATGACGTGCGGAACTTACCAGATGGATCTGATAGCACCGACACTTACGACGGCCAATAGCCGGACAGCATGTAGCCCCAGAACTGCTGGAGCAGTGATCACAAGAAAACTTGCAGGGTCAGTAGCAGATGTGCGGGTCACCTGCTGCTCATCACGCTGTGCGGTGATGCTCGGCATTCTGCCAGGGCAGTACCGGAGTCTGGGAGGGGAACCCTGACCCTTGAGCTCTGGGGCTTTCAAGCTGTGTAGCTCTGGAGGGAGGTCAGGGGCTGGGGCACAGCTCAGCGAAGTCAGCAGGACTTTGCCACAGGGTTTGTGGCTTGGGTGGTACCGGGCCCGCCTCTGGCACAGTCCAGGGGCTGAGGTCCAAGCCTCGAGGTTGATCAGAAGCGATTGCTCAAACACGGGACTGCAGCCGGTTTCCACAGAGCCTTGCGGCGTGCCAACCCCTTTTCTGGGAATCCAGCCCACAAAAGGCTCGGTCAGCCCTTCCTCTTACGCATGCACAAGAGCCCTTTGGTAGGAGAGAGAACAGTGGTTGAAAGGGACCGCCCCCACCCTGATTGGGGTGACACAGCAGGGGCTGCCCCGGAAGCGGTTTAGTGTTGGGGAGTAGAAGAGCCGCCCTGGAGTGATGAGGTCCCTGCCCTGGCTGGGCCGATCAAAGGGCGAAGAGAGAGGAGTGAACGGATCTCATGAGTCTTCGACAAGGTTTACTGTGTATCTGTCAGAGACAGCAGTGGCTTTGCGTTTGCAGTGAACTCTGAATTTTAACACATCGACTGCCGTGCGAGTTGTATTTAACTCAGGCTAGTTTTGAGCCTGGGGCCTCATGAAGCAAAACCCTGCAGTTGATTTGTGAATATCTTACTTGTTCTTATCGTTACAATTAATATTGACAGTTTAATTCTAAAAACATGGATTGAGTTACACATAACTCATGCACAGAAAACAATAAAAAAACAAAAACAAATTAGAAAGGATTGTTTTGTTTTAATAAAACACCGTGTCCCTAGGGAAAAAATTTTTTTTTCTAGTGTGTCAGTCAATGTGTTAAAACTCTACCTCTACCTAATAAGTTTAACTTAAAGGAAAAATACCGACAGGTCGTATGTAATGAAAGAAGCAGGAAGTAAGAAAATCTGCTCTGTCGTGTAGCGTGGACCATTTCCACCTGAGTGCATGGCTGGCTGATTAAAATGAAATACATCCATTAGACTTTCCTAGTGCTCAGACGAGCTAATAATGGATGAGATTAAAGAAAGTATCGATGAACATGTTTTCTGTCTGTGAATAGTTTAAAGAGTGAATTATGGTTTAAGTGAAAATTTTGAATATCAGTTCATCTCTTAATATGCGATTCCATTTAATTATAGAAATGCAATTACCTTTTACTTCACTGTACCTGTTTAAGGAACCATCATCTCTCGGTAGCCGGAGTTACCTCTGAAATCTATTTAGCAAAATTTATTAGGATGATAGTTTGTTTCTAGGTATGAGCATGTTTGTTTCATTAAGACACTTTATTCTGATTATGCAATACATATGGTTAACTTCCCATCGACTTCAGCATCAATTTAAACTGCTAAGTTCAAACGTTTCCTGCTACATCCTGAATTTGGTGCATAGAGTAAATGAGTTTTGCGGTGAGGAGGCTCCCAGGCACGGGAGAACTTCGCAAGCCTGCTTGGTTACCGGGAAGCATCCTGTTCTCCCCCCTGCACTAACTGCCGTTCTTTCAGATCCCACTAAAAGTTCCTTTCCTTAACTTTTTGGAGCTCTGTCTTTCAGTACTTCCCTTATTCATGGTTTTATGTTTCCGGCCTTTCCGCGACTGCCTTTCCTCTCTTTCTGCCCCTCTGCTTGCCTTCCGAAGCCACGTCCCTGAACCTGAGGATTACGGCTGCTCTCCGGATGAATGGTAAGCGGCGCGGCCCTTGCTGTTTCCTTGATCTCTGTGAAAGGTTTGCATCGTGTTGTTTTTTTAGACACATTTCACTACTTTTGAAATAAAAAAAAAGAAAGCATTGCTGACCAGGTAGGATGACAGTGTTATAAAGTAGGTATTTCTTGTAGTCTGTTAGATATCCTTGATTTTCTGTTGAATGGCCTTTAGTCGTTTTGGAAACATGAAAAGATTAGGCTTGCTAGAGTTCTACGACATCTGTCCATAATAAAGTCTAATGATCCGTTCCGGAGTCATCCCTGGGCTGTGGCCTGCCTGTGATTTCCCCTACAGGCGCTGAAGCTGTCTTAGGTGTCCAGCTCAGCAGCGCCACCTGCTGCCAGCACTTGTGTACTCCACAGAGCCACAGAAAGACGCTGCTGGAACCTCCCCCGGCAGTGGGGGTTTCCTTTTGCATTTCTTTCCATTTTTCTAATAAATCTGGAGGCTAGAAAATAAATATTTTCTTAAAATGAAACATCTGAGACCAGTGTTGGAAAACCATACTACCAAGGCCTAGAGTTAACTCGAATATATTTAATTTTAGAATTGTTAAAGACAGCATTTTATAAGTTTAATTTCACTACTTATGGATTTTTTTGTTTGTTTTACCTTAAAATCCACCCCCTCCATGGATTTCCATTTTCATTTAGGAATAGTATACATCTATTTTGCTATTTTTAAAATTCATCATGATTTGGTGGCAAATGGAATTTCAGAAAACAGGTTCTTTTGATGTTAGTAACTTTAGAGAACATTGAGAATTTATAGGTGGTTACATTTTTATTTTCAGATTGCATGTGTATTTTATGATTAAGTCACATTTCCACTATGCATTGAAGTCAAATAGCGTCATTTAATATTTTTCAACAGGGAATTTGTTTCAATAAAGTGAGGATTTGGTAATAATTTTCGGTAAACCTCATAGTAGCTAGGGTTAATGACAGACAGTTGTTTGGTTCGTGTGACAACCAGTGAGTCCCCACATGTTCATTGCTTGGAGTGTGACACATTTTGACACCTACACACAACTAAATAATTTCTAGTATTTTTTAAATGTGCCAAAGCATCTTACTATTGGTGGATAATTCGAATTTAATGTTTTATGTATTCCTTTTTATTTAATCCTTTGAGAATATAGTTAAAAGTGTGACTGTATCTTTTTTGTTGCTTTTCTGCACCATTCACATAATTCTGTTAATCTTAAACACTGTTCATTCGTGTAGGATTGATGCACATTTTCTGTAAGAAAGAGAACTCAGTTACTCCTAGCAGAAGAAAATTACCTTTACCATATTCCTCTTAAGATTGGATGGAAATGTTTAAAATTGGTATTTGTTGATTCAGATCATTTACAATATCCTACTTTCTGTAGAGTTTGCTTCAAGACTTTAATGACTGTTGGAAAGAGGAGGTTATTTTATCTAGTTTAATAAATTCTTTTTTTTTTTTAGCCCTTTTGGAAAATTCTATATTTGATAATCTGAACTAGGTAACTCCAAATAAAAAATGTCAGCTTTTTAATAAATTGTACATTTTCACTTGCTCTTACATATAAACTTAGATATTAATGATTTTTATAAAAAGCACTACGGAAGGCTTTCGCCACCTTTATAATAAAATTAGCTTTATTTTAAATACATACTTGACTACTACTTCTACAAAATAATTACCTGTAGGCCTGCAAAGGTGAAGAAAGAACTATTTCTTGAACTTCTGCGTCCTGGGTTACGTGGTGTGGTCAAGGATTTGGACTTTGGATTCTGACCACTCAAGTTTAGATCTTCATTTTACTGGTTCCTTTGAACATGTTGCTTCACTCTCTGCCTGAGTGTCCTCATCTGGAAGAACGGAAATTATAATAATAATCGTTACATCATCAGGAGGCTTTGAAGATTAAGTGAGTTCTGTCTTTAAAGTGCCGAGAATGGTGTCTGGACGCCGTAAGCCCACAGGGAGTGCTGTCTCTGGTGGTTCTCTTTGTCTTCATGACACGTTTGACCATTTGGTTGGTGAAATTTAGGCAAAGAAGCTAATAAGTAATTTTCCCCCAAAATATACAACCAGAGTTAAATGTGGGAGCCAGAGTCCAGACCTCAGTCAGCCTGGTTACAAAATGTATGCTGGTTGCATCACATCCTGCAGAGTTTAAAGAACTTTAAAGAATATCTGCTTTTTATAACTCTTCCGTGGAAAATTTTAATCATAAACGAAAGCAGACGGATGTGTACCCATCCACTTGCTTCAGTGGTACATACTGAAGACCAATTCCAATCCATCTATGCGTTTCCCCCACTATTATTTTGAGCAAATCTCAGATAATAATATTTCAGTTTTTCTTAACTATCTAATGTAGTTCCACGTTATTCTTATAATTTTTTAAGAATTTTTAAATGCTAGTATGGGTGATTCTTCAGAAGGGTTACCTGAAAGTGTTCTGTGCTTAGTCATTTCGCTGTGCTTTTTGGTACTATCACAAGACTAATACCAGTGGGTAATACTACACTGTATTTTCTATTTTCTGATCTTATTTATTTTCTCATTGCATTCCGGCCTGTAATTAAGTATGAAGTGAGTGTCATGTATTTATTCCGCTGCAAAAAATAGACTCACTAAAAGAATTCTTCCAGGTGTGATTATACAATAATGGGATCTAACACATCCAGGTCAGCATTAGTCTTCAAAGTAGTCACGTTGGCAATTTACTCCATCAGTGCGCCCATTTCACTTAATGTTTTTGGAACTCCTCTGCTATAATTGCCTCCAGAAATACCTTGAGTCACACAGAAAACCAGGCTTCATTACTTTGGTCAAAACCGGTGTCTAACGAAAATATTGTAATTGAATTCAATCATTTGTTCGGATTCTTGGACTCAACTCTGAATAACAAGTTCATTTCTAAAAATTCAGTCTCTCTGCAAGGAATTTTGATTTGGAACCAGTAGCGCCCTTGAAAAGCAGGAGGTGCAGACCCTTTCAAAAACAACGTCCGCATCGAGGGGCCTCAGCACCAACGCGGAGACCGACCTCTACCTGGCGGGCTGCTCTGCCTGGTGCAGTGGCCACGGCGGCTGGGCAGATGTTGTCCTAGCAGTTCTTTTATACCAAATGCTTTGCAAAGCGTTCTGTGGGGCATGTTTCAATGGCCTGTGCTCATCTGGCCTCCAAGACAGATGGGGGACGTCATCAGTGTGTCTCATTGCTTTCGACATCTGGGAGAGAAAAGGAAACCTGTGCCTCTACTGTTGGATTGCAATGATGTTAACCAAATTTCAAAGGTGGAAAGACGAGGGCTCAGAGAAAGGGACTTTTGCATCCAGGTGATGCTCACTGCAAGATAATCGTTGTGTACCTTCAGGTGTGAGAGAGTGAGCGTGGCCAACACCTGGCCCAGACCTCATGCATTACACAAAGGGCAGTCTTCACAGTTTTGTGGAGTTTTACCCTGAAAGCATCATCTATGCAGACATTTATCTCACTGCCCGGACCCTGGAGACCCCTCTTCCCAGTCGTCCCATTGGTTTCTTTTGTTTGGAGCAACCGAAGAAGGAATTCAAGAAATCTGCTTTAAAATCCTGCAGCTTTGTACTCATCAAGGGTGACCTGACACACCTGAGAAGCGAAGTGAGAAGAGAAAGCACGCTCCAAGAGACTTAAGGCGCAAGTCGAGGGCCTGTTGCTCAGCACGAGGGTCGAAGATGGCGCAGCCGGATTCTCGCCTGCCCATGCTGGTCGGGTTACCCGGAGGAGGCCAAGGAGACAGGCCTCCCCCACTGTCTGTGAAGAATGCGAGGAAGTAGTGGAGGGCACAGAGAAAGCCGAGGCTGACAGCCCCGGAAATGTCTTGCCAAAGGCAGGGAGAGATGAGGTCAGAGCGGGAGCGTGAGCAGAGTCTTCAAGGTCCCCACTGAGATCCGCATCTTCCAAGGGGAGGAAGGGCGCCAGGGCTGAACCCCCTTCTGGTCAGAGCCAGGTGACTGCCAGTCAGATGGGCACTTCTGGCCTTCCCTGCAAAGACTCTCTGCGTCCATGGACTGCCAATATCCACCCGAGTCTCGGAGCCAGACCTCGACCCAGGCTGTCTGCTTAGAGGATAACTTGTTTGTTTGTGATCTTGGGGAGGAAGTCTCTTTCTGGAAGAAGAGCTCCTCTGTAGCAGTGTCCCTGGTAGAAGCCCTCATTAGTGAATGGAGAATGGGATATGTCCTTGTAAATATTCCAATTGCATGTCTCGAATTACTCAGCTATAAATACATTTGAAAGTTGTGTCAATCATGGTAACTGTGATTTATAAAATGAAAGAATCGATGAGATTAGTTAAGACATATCTTCAGATTTATAAAGGCTTTTAGTCTGGAACTCTCTGGAAAGGAAATAGACTTCTACATGCAAGATGTTACTGTGAATATTCCTTGACGTTTCAATTTATCTAGCAAATAATTAGGAAGGTATAACTACAAACCACTAATGAATACATTTTAATAATAGAGAAATTTCATAAAGCTCCAAATAATAAATTAATAAATGGTAATGTTTGAAGAAGAAAGATGTGTTAACTTTTTCTGTCTACCCACTGATAAATCATTTAAAAGTTCTTGGAGTTTTCCCTCTATCTTTAAAACTAGAGCAATAGTAACAATGATGGTGTGTCCATTCTGCCTCCCAGGGATGTTTTGAGAATTCTAAACTACTGCATGCTAATAAAGATGTATTTCATTATAAATATTCTAACTTCCTCCTTTGGTTTTTTGGAGAAATGTATTTTACTGAAGATACTGTGGATGTTCTATTTTTTTCAAATTTTACTTTCTTCAGTGATTTTTCTTCTTTTCAAGCTGCTGGCTTTTAAATATGAAAGTCTCGATATTTGACACATTAGCATTGGTAATACTCTTTGTAACCTGTGAAAATTGTGATGAAAAGCTTTCTGGGTTATAATTATTTAATATTGGACATATTTTTTCCTCAGTGGATTCTGAAATTTCTGTGCATAAAAGCTCAGATGTATATATATTAATGTATTTTTTCACTAAACATTACAAACTATATTCTTTTATTTTACATTCCCACTTGAATGTTCCCTGTTTTTCCTTTGAAGCTCAATATTTGTATATTAAATTGCATGGCCATGAGATTAATAATAGTTTACAGAGATGATCGGACTCCGTTTGTATCATATGAAGTACTTAACACATGCTGATCTGAGGATAGCCACAACACAGAAAATTCCATACACTTTTATGATTTGTTCTTATATATACAGAACAAATATTATATGTTCAGAAATATTGGCTCAGATATTAGTGATAGATATTGATATAAAATGTAAATGTTTTGCTCATATTTTTATATTTCATATTATAATCAGCACTATAAAGATTTCTCTTATGGCTAAAGTAAAAGAATTAGTCAATATTTTTATTATAACTTTATTCTTAGAATTCTAAAATAATGCAGATATTATGGAAGTAGAAAAAATTCAATTTTAATTGTTTTTATTCCTTATATTTTTGAAATTAATTTTTTAAAACTTCGTGTTGTTATAATATAATTTGACTCCAGAAAAATGAACTGTAAAATGCTATTTTTCATCACAATGTGATGTCACATTTTAAAATACATTTAGAATGTATTTTAGGATACAATTACAAAGTCTGTGATACCATATTTAGAAATGCAGACCAGGTTATGTTTAATTTATTAAGGGTTTGGAGACATAATGATTTACTTAAAAGTAAGTTACAAATAGGAGGCTTGTATAAATGATCTGGGTTTACTCTTTTTTTTCCCCTTTAGGCAGAGCTCACAGTTTGGAGATGAGAAGACATTTAGCGATTCATCATTGTTGGAAAATCTCCAAAATAATCATGTAAGCGACATAAAACCATCACCTTTTCATTAATGAATGAAAACTAATGGGTGTTTCTCTGAATTATCCTCCATGTTTATATATTTCTCTTTTTTTACTTACATGATCATTTTTAATAATTGTTGATTTCAAAATCTATTCTGGCTGAATCCTTTCTGCTTGGCCATCATGAATTCATGGTTAGAAATTTAGTTTTAGAATTATCATTACCCAATACTCTAAATCTTTTCAAAGATAATTATAGAATTCTCTGTGAAACAATTGTAGAATTTTCTGTGAAACAGCTCACTATTAACAATTTCAGAACATCTGTAGGAATGAATTATCTGCTCAGTATCATAGCCCAGTGCCACATCTACACGGACACTCGCGACATCTGCCACCCGGTGTGAACTTCCTGCCTGCGAAGGAAGTTACGGCACTTTTCAAATTCTGTAAGATCAAATCATGGTGTCTCCTAGGGTTTCAGCCCCATAACTGTTTCTCACAGTCGCTTCAAGCTCATATGTCAAAACTCGAATTCATAGTTGTCACCCCCAAACGTGTAGCTGCTCAGGCACAGGTAGCCTCACCACCTCCGCCCCCGAGTGGGGCCCTGGCGGTGTGTTCATGCGGGTACTTTTTTTTTTTTTTTTTTTTGAGGCAGAGTCTCACTCTGTTGCCCGGGCTAGAGTGAGTGCCGTGGCGTCAGCCTAGCTCACAGCAACCTCAGACTCCTGGGCTCAAGTGATCCTCCTGCCTCAGCCTCCCGAGTAGCTGGGACTACAGGCATGTGCCACCATGCCCGGCTAGTTTTTTCTATATATTTTTTTTAGTTGTTCGATTAATTTCTTTCTATTCTTAGTAGACACGGGGTCTCGCTCTTGCTCAGGCTGGTCTCGAACTCCGGAGCTCAAACAATCTGCCCGCCTCGGCCTCCCAGAGAGCTAGGATTACAGGCGTGAGCCACCGCGCCCGGCCTGGGTATTTTTGTATCCTTGTTTTTCTAAGAGAGCTGTCAACAAAATATTCGCTTCAGGATCAACAAAACCTAGATCTAGACCACCTCTTCCCTCTGCGTTCTCGGTTCCGGTAAACTGGGCCGTCGCCTATCT
>CAUYSK010002320.1:0-52500 GCA_963575035.1 Avahi laniger
AAATGGGTACTCAAATGAGTCAGGTATTTATATAAGTCTCACAAAAATAGATACTGACCCAATTTTTTTTTAAAGTTCTTGTGATCTGGGATAATCTTTGGTAAATAAAAGCCAGTTTTAAAATTGGTGGTAAAATAAAAATAAGAAGCCATGCACAGTGGCGTGCGTTGCAGTCCCAGCTACTCAGGGAGGATTGATAGAGACTAGGAATTTGAGGGTATGGTTAGTTATGGTTTCAGCTATGAATATTCACTGCGTTCTAGCCTGGGAAGCACAGAGATAGCGCATCTCAAATAAATAAATAAAGAAATATCTTCAGAATTGTCAGCATTAAATATAACACAGACATACATTTTTTTTTTATTTTTTATTTTTTTAAGACAGAGTCTCACTCTGTTGCCCTGGCTAGAGTGAGTGCTGTGGCATTAGCCTAGCTCACAGCAACCTCAAACTCCTGGGATCAAGCGATCCTCCTGCCTCAGCCTCCCAGGTAGTTGGAACTACAGGCACAAGCCACCATGCCCATGGTTAATTTCCTTCTATTTTTAGTAGAGACGGGATCTTGCTCTTGCTCAGGCTGGTCTTGAATTCCTGAGCTCAAGCAGTCCTCCGGCCCTCACGCCTGGCCAAGGCAGATTCTTTATCACATTCAAAAATCACTGAAATAGGGAGTGGTGGCTCAACCTTGTAATCCCAGCACTTTGGGATACTAAGGTAGGCTAATTGCTTGAGGCCAGGAGTTTGAGAACAGCCGGCGTAACACAGCCAGACTCTACCTCTTACAGAAAATTAGCTAGGTGTGGTGGCGTGCTTGTAGTCCTAGCTACTCAGGAGGCTGAGTAGGGAGGATCACTTGAGACCAGGAGTTTGAGGCTGCACTGAGATGTGATCACACCACTGTACTCCAGTCTGGTAAAGAGAGAAGACCCTGTCTCTTCAAAAAAAAAAAAAAAAAAAAAAAATTCAAATAACTGCCACTAAATCTGTTTGCAGCAATTTCTTTAGAGGCAAGAAGTGTTAGGAAGTAAATATCTGAGTATCATAGAATGACAGTGACTGTGAAAGAGAGTAAAAGGGTAGGACAAAGAATCAGGTGGGAGAGAACTTAACTGGGCAGTAAAAGTATATGAGCGTTCCAAGTGACTTAAATGGAGAACAACGTACCTCAACTTGACATGTATCAATCCTGCAACCTGGAACCTTGAAATGTGCTTACCAGTCTTGCTCATTAAGCCTGTCCTCTGACTTGCAATCGAGGCTACGTGGAGGTGGGGTGGGCACAAAGTGTGCTTCCTGAAAGACTGGGAGGGGAAATTACATATACCCTGCAGACAGTATTACTTATAAGCGATGAGTACATCAAAAAGGAGTTTTTAAGAAATTGCAAATGTAACATACTCCTCTGACCAGCCAAATGCTTTTTTTTTTTTAAGAGTTAATAGTTTCTAAGGGTGATGGCAGCCAACAGTTAAACAAACTCTGGTGAGAAGGAACAAAGTGGGAACAACTGAATAATATGCTAATTGATAGTGGATACACTTTTGGACTAGCTCAAATTCTTACTCTATCTTCTTTCATTTATTATATAGAAAGTCATCTTAAATTCAGCATTTTTAACCACTGTTAGGGAATATTGATCACGGCCCTCACCTTGCCAAGTACAAGAAGCTGTGGGGAACACAAAAGTTAAGACATATTCCTTGCTCACAAGAAGTTTACAATCTAGTATAGGAGATAAGCCATGAACGAAAACAACCTTAATAAAAACAGAACGTGATAAAAGCAGCAGCAGCAGCAGAATTCCATATGACTTAGAAAAAGAGATCCCTTCCAGCCAGTATGGTACAAGAAAGCTTCTAAGCAAAGGCAGCCTTTGCTCTGGCACTGAAAACCCATAATATAACTAGAGAAGTAATCCAGCTTGACCAGAACATGAGACATGTGTAGAGCAACAACAAATGAAAAGATGGAATGGTCAATGGAATTATTATAACCGTAAGGGCCCTATAGTCCATTATAAAGAGCTGCTATTTATCCTGTTATCCAGCAATAGCAAAAACTATGGAAAGCTTCTCTAGAGCAGCAAGGTATGATCCTTATTATACTCTAAGAAGATGCATCTGGCAACAGTATGACAGATGGACTGAAGTGTGAAAAGACAAAAGTAAAGAGTCCAAATCTGAGAGCCATCTACACAGACACAAGAGGTAAAACAAGGTGACCAAGGAGAGCATCTTAGCAGGTATCAATGGTTATTGAGGGACAAGACAGGAAAAGTAGCATTAACAGAAGCATTGTGATTTTCCAATTATCTAAAAGACAAAGGAAGAAAGAATTTACAGGAGGTAGGATGGTTGAGAGTTTCAAATGTTTTAAAAAGCAATACTACATTTAGATTATAGTAAAACCAAATGTAGCAGTAAGTAGTAGTGATACCGTAAGAACAACAACAAAAAAGTGCACAGGAATGATAAATACCAAAATCAGAATAATGTTTGAAGATGGGAGGGGAGCAGGTCAATGAAACAACATAATTTAAGTGATCGAAGCTAGGTGTGGTGGCTCACACCTGTAATCTCAGTGACTCGGGAGGCTGAGGTAGGAGAATTGCTTGAGGCCAGGAGTTCAAGACGAGCCAGGGCAACACAGCGAGACTCAGTCTCTAGAAAAATTTTTTAAAAACTAGCTGGGTATGATCACATGCACCTGTAGTCCCAACTACTCAGGAGACTGAGGCAGGAAGATTGTTTGAGCCCAGGAGTTTGAGGTTGCAATGAGCAATAATTGTGCCTCTATACCCCAGCCTGGGCAATAGAGCAAGACACCATCTCTAAAAAATAAGAAAATAAAAAAATAAATTTAAGTGATAACCCAGGGCTTCAGATGTGTTTATACATTATTAGTTCTTAAGCTTGGGTAAATAGGTGTTCAATCTACCATTGTTCATATATATTTGTGACTGAAATATTTTATAATTATACCTTGTGTCATAAGAGAGATGTCTTGGTAGACCGCTAGGTATATAGAATCCATATTCCTCGAAGTAAGCAAATTATAAAGATAAAGAGGCAGAAAGATAAAACATTCTTTGGAGAAATTTCACAAAGAAAATAAGTAAGAGAAAGGTGGTTTGAAAAGTTAGTAGGGCCTAGGAGAAGCTGTGTTCATGAGTTGACAGTTTGTTTTTCATTACAGGAAAAATGAGACAATCATAGGCAAAGGGGACAAAGCCAGCAGAGAAAAAGATATTGAAGATCTAAGCCAAAGGGGATATGATATAAAAGGGTCCTAGGAGAGAATGTGATCAAGAGCACAAATGAAAAGGGTGTCCCCAAGGTAAGAGATATAGAAAAATTCTATGGTTAAGAAAGACATATATTAAGAGTGCTGATGTTAGAAAGCCAATTTACTACCAATCTCCCCCACTAAACTGTGCACTTGTTAAAAGGGACCAAGTTTATCTTTGGTAATCCATGGCCTAACAGAGTGCTCAATAAATGATGGCTGCACAAAAGAAATGATCATCTTAGAAAAGTGAAAGATGAGGCTACCTGCTAAGGGCGACAAGATAGGAAGAAATCAAGGACCACTAGAGAGTAGAAAAGATTTGGTCTGATTGGAGAGGGTAAAATGAAACTCTGAATGAATGAGAAATAATAAAAGAAACAGCAAATAGCAGAAAGAACACAGCCTTGGTTCCCGAAAAAGCATGAGAAATAACAAGCAAGCCGACTGGATTCAAAAAATGTAGTTCAGAGTTCCCAGTTTGGGAAGTGAAATACTTAGAACCAGCAAGAGAGTTCTTAATAAAAGTAGAAAAATGCCTTCCTCCAAAACATACACCCTAATAGGCGACAGTATGTTGTAAATCATTGCCATTATATGGTATTCCCATAGTATGTAGTTCTTATAAATAAAATAAAACACTGAGAATTTATTTTAGATGAAATTATTTCATCTTCATTTAGGAGTGCCCCAATTCTAAGTGCTTATTATATAGAGTTTTTAAAATATCTATGAATTTATTCCTGGCTAAGGAAATTCCCCAAAGCAAACAAAAATCAAAATACTTTATGCTATGTCACATATGTGATTTGAATGACATAGTAGGAAATGTGGAAGAACATAACTTCATTAACAAACATGAGACAAAGCTGAAGAGAGCCAAGATCCTCTCCTTGTTGCCTGATTCCTGTCTCCAGAACTGAATTGTGGTCCAAAGTCACACCAATTCTCTGCTCAGTTAGCAGGGGCTGCATTAGCAGAACTTGGCACTTTTAGTCGAGAATCCCTCTGTAGAACAGGGAAATGATAGGTTCCATCACCTGGCCAACATCAGCAATCACCAAAGAGTCACCTCAGAAACGTGGACAAAGACATTCCTCCACTGTGCCGGCAGCACGTACAGTCCACCTTCCAAACACAGTCCTTTATATGCACCTTTCAAAGAGAGTCCTTTATGTAAGGACCACTTTCTAAGTGACCTGTCATAGAGCCTTATAAAGCAGCATTAATACTGTGGGCCAAAGTGAGATTGATCTTTGAGCTTCGTGGTCTCCTGTTGTCAACAGTGCATTATAAAACCAATACTAAATACTTTATAAACAGGTCTCCCTACAGTGTATTAGAAAAACAGTGCATATTTCATGCTCCATAGTTAGGTAGCCACATATCCATCAGACTAATAAATTATTTATTAGGTGCTCAAAAGTGCAATAAGAGTCAATAAACTAACTTCTGGATACTTATAAGCTACTATTTCACTGGCTTGTACCTGAATGAGAAAACTCTCACTAACTAAATGGGGGATACAAATATCCCAGCTCCCTCAAGTGTACTGTTTGGTAGAAGGAAGCACAGGCCTCATGAGTGAAAAGGGACAAAAATCCTTACATCCTGAAGAGTCATGGTTATTAAACTTAGAAAGCACCACTCAACCAAGCCCATGCTCATTTTCTTTCTCTTGTGTACAGATTCCTCTGGTCCTACCACCCTTAGGGACAGTTCACGGAAATAAAAATTGGTGGAAACATTTCTAAAACACCTTGAGTCAGGCCAGATGACAACCACCGCTAATAATTTTCACTTGACATCTCCAAAGAAACAACACAATGATTTGAGTGTACAAGCTTTCTGCTACATGCACAGCATAAAATTTGGAATTTATGAATCTAAGGTTTAAAGCAGAATTTTTATCTATTTTTGGTTTAAGCTCCCAAGCCTGTAGACACCTATGAGACAGTCAGTCCCTGATGCTCTGTCCACCATCATGAGGCATCTCTTTGCCCTATGAAAGAGGACCTTCTGTTCTAGAATGTATTATAGCCCTTCAGGAAGAAATTTCTTCAGCTAGGAGTTATCTGTCAAACTATCAGAGGCGTGGACCTTTGTGTAGTATTGTGGGTGCCATGGTTTCACATGTTGGCCACATTAATACCGGAGAGCAAGCATCTGTAACCCACAGCTGTGTGTGCTCCAGCCCCAAAGCACCCGCAAGGCTGATGCCAATGCAAACCACTCTTCCCATCCCACATCTGAACCACACTGGTTTTCTTCAGGAGCCAGGGGCTGAGATACAGTTCTGAAAATGAAAGTTTTGGGTTCGTTCCATTCACATGATGGGTATAGAGTATTGAAAAGAATATTGCCAGATGGACTGGCTCTTTTTTTCTATTCCATTCCATACCAAGTGAATAAACCATAAAGAGGTTTATAATATCAAAGGGGGTTCCAAAATTCCCCAGGGAGAAAATCTAAATTGATAAATATAGAGATTTTCTTCACACCATTTTCATTTTTCTTCCTAGAGTCCTGTAGTTTTACTCCTATAAGCTGAAATTTTTAAGGTTGAAAAAAATATTTTATGTGGGTAGGAAAAAGAAGTGGGAAATAAAGGAAAAACATAAGAGAGACTTGATTTCACATCACTTTCTCAAAAAGACCTCCCAAATCCTAGAAATCATGAAAACCGATGTAAAAACTTAAGAGAGGACTAGTTTCTTATATTACTTCTGCTACTACGACCACTACTGCTAAGATGATTATTCATATTAATGAGTTTGGTATGTAGACAAACTATAAAAGATGCAGTCTCTGACCTCAAGTACTTATCTCTGTCTTTTGGGATTTACTCCTCCTGCTAGATTTACTTTCGTTCTTCATACCCTTGCCCAGAGGAAGTGATCATCACTCAGGACTTGGAGCATTTCCATGGGTGGGGTTTAAATATGGTAACAAGAAGAAAGAGAACTTTTGCCCTTAGACACAGACAATGTTGGCCCCAAAGCTCAGGATGTCTACTTTGAGCAAAGAGAAATATAAACTCCCTGTGAAACTTTTACACTGGTCTCAGGGAGCTTTATTAGAAAAATCTCACAAAAGTGTGAAAGCATAAGTATTCCAGTGCTTCATCATATCAAGCCCACATATACACAAAACTGTATCACTGAACACTAATAAGCTAGTATTAGATAATAATCTCTATCCATTCTTTATATTCAGTTATTTATGTTTTGTGTGATTATAGAATACATAGAAGAGATACACCCAAGGAGTCAATTCTGACCAGTGGTTAAGTGCCAAAGTTCTACACTGCGATTACTTGGGTTTCAATACCTGCAGAAGCTTTTACTAATCCTATGACTTTGGCAAGTTACTTAGCCAAAATCTTTATCTCTAAAATGGAAATAATAGTACTAGTTCACAGAATCGTTGTGAAGATTCAATATCTTGATCAGTGCAGAAGGTTCAGAAGAGTGCCTACCACATAAGCACTCAATAAATATTAGCTGCTGCATATGTATATGAGATTTCAAAGTAGAAGCCCACAGGCCAAGTTTGGCTTCAGATGTGTTTTGCTTGGCTCTCTAAGTCAGAGTGTATGAGTGTGCACGTGTGTTTAATTAATGGCCAACATGTAAAACTCCAGAAATTTTAAATTAAAATATGGATTTCCAGCTGCAGAGGAGTGGGGAGGAAGAGGCAAAGGTGAGGTGTCAAGAAACTAATGATAGGGCAAGAGAAATCTATATTCCTTCATGACAAAAATCAGCTGGGATGGAGTAGAAGCTACTCTCTTTAGCATGCACACTCATATGGGCAGAGCCTCCACTACTCTCTGTTGTTTTATACCTCAGCTGTTTCCCTCAATTCCTTTACTTGCTGGCGACTATAGCCATCTGAGTTTGTGACCCATGGCCTTTAAGTCACTCTGTATTAACGTGGCATATATGGAGAATTCATTCACACATAAATGAAAGTCTCATTTAAATAAAATATCAAATACCAAAAATGTTTTCTATTATGCCTTCCTCTGATGAAAACAACACTGAAATGTTCCCTTTTGCACTTTCCTAAACCCTATATTGTTGGTAATATATATAAAGAATGAGTAAATCCATTACCCGTGACTGTATCAGAGCCTCTGTTACAATTACAGAGATGGGCTTTGTGACAGCTATTTCAGTAACAGTGATTCTCAAATATGTTTGCTTTTAACCAGTAGAGATCTTTTTTAAAAAGACATTAATACTGTATATAAGGGACAAGAAATAGAAAGCCTGGGCCCCTTAGCCTCAGCAGCCTGCGACATCTACGCTGCAGATGCAGACATCTACATGGAATTATAATGCAGTACAAAGCAATTTTAGGAAACTGATCTGCTTTACTATACAATCAAGGAAACTCAGGAAAAGTCAAAAAATTAGCTGGTGGCAGAGACTGGACCATTTTTCAGGGCTTTGATTTCTCAAATTGCTTTTACTTCAGAGTTCAAAGCAGTTGTCTGAAGGGTTGAGTATTCAGCCGTATGCCAGCATCGACTATTAAATTTTCAGGAATTTTACAAGCCAGTTGACTTCACACTGGAAACCTAAAATGGGCCATGTTGAGGGTACTTATATCTATATGCTATATATCTTATGCTATAGCAATGAGCATCAGAGTTCTCCACATTTAACCCCATGAACCAGTTATTAAACTTTTTAAAAGCTTTTTTAGAATTTTTAAAAAATCCATTAAATGGAAGAAGAATTATACTTTCTAAATAAAAGATGCTAAAACATCTGAAATTCTTTTGATTTTTTAAATATACAAAAACATCACACAATGAAAAAAATAGAAAATGTATCATGAAGCTATTGATTATTAAACTTTTATAAGCATAATCACTGGTTGAGATACTGACATTTGGCCAAATTGGTCATCTTCACATGGTATATGTGACCAAGTATGCATCCTTGTACTCCTTTCTAAAGATCTGAGGATTTTGGTGAAAAGTATGAAGAAAATCAAGCCAGACTCCTTTTTTTTTTTTTTTGAGACAGAGTCTCACTCTATTGCCCTGGCTAGAGTGAGTGCCGTGGCGTTAGCCTAGCTCACAGCAACTTCAAACTCTTGGACTCAAGCGATCCTACTGCTTCAGCCTCCTGAGCAGCTGGGACTACAGGCATGCGCCACGCGCCACCATGCCCGTCTAATTTTTTCTATATATATTTTTTTAGTTGTCCAGATAATTTCTTTCTATTTAATTTAGTAGAGACGGGGCCTCACTCTTGCTCAGGCTGGTCTCGAACTCCTGAGCTCAAACAATCCTCCCGCCTTGGCCTCCCAGAGTGCTAGGATTACAGGCGTGAGTCACCGCGCCCAGCCAGATTCTTAAGAGTTAAAGAAAATAAATCTATGCCTAAGTTTGGGTTTCCTACTATATATAATACAAGGCATTGCGATAAGTTTTATAAGAGATACAATTGTTAGGTGCCAGGTACTGGGCAAAATATAAAATATTTTTTCATTTGTTCTTCACAGGTCTTATGAGATAGGTATTATTATTCTCATTTTACCATAAGGAAATAGAAGCCAAGAGAGTTAAGTCACTTGTCCAAAATCTTATATTATTAATAAAATGTCGAAGTGGGAATTCAAGACCAAGTTGGTCTGATTTCAAATATGTGCTCATCCCGATATCCTGCATTGCCTTTCCAGGTTTCTGCTATTTTAGACAAGAATTTTCTTAAAAGGTGATGCATATCGCCCTATTTTTTTAAACAGGACATATCTTTCTTTCTTTCTTTTTTTTTTTTTGAGACAGAGTCTCACTCTGTTGCCCTTAGTAGAGTGTCATGGTGTCAGCCTAGCTCAAGCAACCTTAAACTCCTGGACTCAAGCCATCCTCCTGCCTCAGCCTCCCAAGTAGCTGGGACTACAGGCATGTACGCCAGAATGCCTGGCTAATTTTTCTACTTTTAGTAGAGATGGGATCTTGCTCTTGCTCGGGCTGGTCTTGAACTGCTGAGCTCAAGCGATCCTCCCGCCTCAGCCTCCCAGAGTGTTAAGATTACAGGCGTGAGCCACCGCGCCTGGCCAATATATCTTTCCGGATAATTAAAATTTTTATTATTCTACCATTTTATCCATTTGTAGTTAGTTGTATTTAGTTATTGTATATCTAATGTTTGCCTTCTTCTCACTTTAGAATTTGCTGTTTTATTTTATAATGAGCCTTTCCAAAGGAATATTAAGCAGTCTTTAAGAAGAATGAGAAAACTAATAAGAAATAAATGAGCAAAAGATCTAGAACAGTAAATATAGTGTACTATCATTTGTTTAAAAAAAAGAAATAAAAGAAAAACTGAGAGAAGATAACAAATAGTTCTGTATTTTGGCTAAGCTATTTCTCAAAATACCTTTAAGAATCTGGTAAACAGAAAAAAAAAACCTCTGGTAAACAGAAATTGCCTCTAAAGAGGGAAATTTGTTTTCTCTATGTAAGCTATGTGTATGTTATCAACAATTAATAAAACAAAACAAATTTAACATATGATGGTGGCCTGACAACCAAATGGAATTTCCAAGTTCTAAGCAAAATACAGGGAAATGACTATCTTACAAGTTCAGTGTCTAAGCTTGGAAGCTTTCTTGCATCTCTCCAGAATGCTTAAAAGCACTGTCCCTGCTTGGCTCCCACCTGTGCTCATAGTAACCCAATGTTATACTTAAGACAAGTTCCTCTAATTTCACCTGATTGGCAGTATAGTTGGAAAGATTACACATAAACACACAAGTTAAATAAAAGATGTAAATAACTGCTTTCTCTTACTAAAACAGAAGTGCCCCAAGTCAGTATGTGTTACTAGCTTCAGTACTTCCAGAAGCTTAAGTAATTTAATCAAAAGAGAAATATAAGCTGAGTTTCTTGGGCTAAGGAAAATATCAAAAGGCAAAAAGAAGAGAGCATTCCAAATGGGGGGGGGGGAGGAAACATGAATAAAGTAAGTGTTAAGCACTGTTCCTTGGGTAGGTGAACGATATTAATTAATAAGATATGAGATTAGAAAGAGGCACATCATAGCCGCCATGAAATACACACTTTGATTCTGAACAGAGAAGTAAAATAATGAAGTTATGTTCCATCTAGGAACAGTGTGCAGGATCTATCAGTAAACAAAAACACTTAAGGCAGAAGTATTAAATTAGAGGATTTGTTTTGTATTCAAACATTCCCCTGTAATATGTAAGCTCCAAGAGTAAGAAAGTTTGTGGGTTTTCTATGTGTCTACACTGAAAGTATCCAAAGACTTGAAACTACAGTAGACACTAACAGAAAATTGGCAGCCCATCACAGAACATGAGGATCTAAACTAGGTAGCTGTGAGAAACAAATTAAAAATTTAGAGATTTGCTTTGTTTTTTAAACAATCAACAAGAATTGATGCCTAAATGAATTTTAGCTTTGAGGGAAAAGAAGTTAATTACATGATTTCTAGTTAGGAAAGATGGTGGAGGAGAGATGTTCTAAGACTAACATTTAATTGTATGCATTATATATATATAATTTGATATTTTTATATGCATATATGTATCAATGCATGTACTATACAGTTAAAATTATGTGTATCTAAAAATTTTTTCTCAAATTAAAAAATAGCTAAACACTAAAATTAATCCTTTTCCTCAATTCTCTACCACTTACTCCTCACTGGCATCTCATCCAACAGCACATGGCTTCATCACCTGCCTCTAAGCTGGTAGTGCCATTTCCCCTTACAGCACCTACTACTTTTGCCTTGCAATACAGAGATGTTATACATAGTCAAGAGGATAATCTATCCATGTCAGATGGGAATGGGCATCCCTCCACAATGCCTGGCATATCCCATCAGCAAGTAAAAGTGATCTCTCAAGCTCTAGAATCTGCCAGATTTCTGCAACTGAGTATTATTCTTACTTAGGCTTCACATTCAGTATCTCTGAATTAGACCATAATACATTCTCCACAAAACTGCTGTCATCCATTTCATGTTTTTGTTAATGAATAATTAAGCCTTGTACTCCTCAAGGCTTGAAAGTAAATTCATGTCTGTTTTACATCTATAATCTTAACCCTGTTTGGCATGCTGACTCGTATTCAGGAGTGTTCAAGAAATTTGGCTGAATGAATGAACACAGGCTGAATAAATGAATGATTATAATAACTCAGGAGTTTCTATGCTAGGGAGATAAATTCAGGGGATGCTTTCATTGACTGCTTCCTGAGCAGCAATGGCAGGCATTGCCAATTGAGCACATAACTTTTTCTTTCTTCTGACCCACCTCAGCTTCTCAAAGCATTCATCACTGGTCAGTCAAAATTCTCCCAAAGATGAAACCTATCTGTCATCCTTGAACTATGACTGTTTTTCAAAGTTCTAGGCTGGTATGATTTTGAAAGCTTTTCCAGGTAAGCCCAAAGAAAAAACTGAAAATGTTGCTAAGGTCTAAACTAAGTCCAACACTGTGAAAATTTACTTCCAAAATATACTCTCCTATTGTATTTAAACTTGTTAACAATACCTACTATATTGTGAGCACTTGTATACTGGATGAAAAAATGTAAAATAAAGAGCTCAATCTTTCTCCATGATCTCTTCAGCATACAAACGCTAAATGTTTTCAAGGAAAACATGGTATCATATCTAAGAGATCAGCGATGAACTCTCTCAAGAAAACTCCATCTCTGTTCCCTTTCAAGAAGTCTCCCTATCTCCCAATTTCCCTTGCGCTGCAGATTTATTTTTCTCAAAAGTAAATAAACATCAAACATTATGAAGAGTCACAAATCATATAAAAAGTTGTAACAGTTTTTCTAGAAATATTAACTCAATTAAGGTGCACAACACTATGTATATTTTTAATGATTCTTAAAATTATTTTATTTTAATAAAGATCCGGTTTTTAATGTACTATAACTTGAATTCCTAAAGACAAAATTAACTGCTGTGTGATGTTTCTAAGAATATTTTTAAAAATTACATCTTTTAAGAAATAAGAGAACAGATGACAAATTGTTCACTTTGTCACATTTTGTGCCCCCAGCTCCTCCCCCCAAAAGAAGCTAAATAGGGAGGATTTACATTTCAGATGGTAAGTTGTATTGGCTCTTTTTGTTTTTGTTACATTCTGTTTTGTTAGTACCTAAACATGAGAAACAAACTACTATTAAAAATTGGAGGCTGCAATATTTTCAAATGCTTTCACTTCCATCTTAGATAGTCCAAAGTTTACTGCTTTCAATACAATTACGTATCACCTGAAACTTCAAATTCAAGGCACATTTAGACTATATTTTCACAATCTTTTTTTCCTTTTTTTTATATTTTCACAATCTTAAAACAACTGATCAATGAAGTCGCTGTGTTTGGGGGGCAGTAGTAAGCCAAATGAGACATTTCATGCAGTTGTACCCAAAATAACCAGTGGACTGAAGCTGTGAATTAGTAGTTTAGTCTTAGAATTAAAATCCTCATGCACTTCTAAGGAACAAATCATTTTTAAAAATTGCTTGACAGGCACACATTTTAGAGTCTCACTCGAATTGCCTGATTTTTTAAAAAATACAAATTATAAAGGAATCTGGCACTTTTCTCTTTTTTTCTAGATTCTACCCCTCTCTAAACACACATCAGTTAAACGAAATCTCAACAATCTTTTTTAAAAAGAGAAAGGATAAGAAAATACAACCTGCTGTATTTGTATATAACGAAGAAACTGCAGGAAGAATATGAGCTGACAACCTAGCCAAAACTAAATGTATTCCACATGGTTAGTAGCCGGTGGGTTCTGAAAACGGGGGAGAAAATCTGACACCTAGGACTTCTAAATGAATACAATGTGCTCGGTCCACTCTCAGTTATGATTCTGGATGCACAGTTTAATAGTGATTAAAACTTATGGAACTGCACAGAGCCTAATGTCAAGATGTTCTCATGTCCCTTAATATTATGTGAACACCCCAGGTCAAATACAACATGACACTAATGGTCTGAAAGCGAAGTGGATAGCCTGAAACTGTGTATTTTATTTTAACAGATCTCATAGCCTCCTCTTTTCAATGGTTGTAAGACAGACACAGCAGAGTTTGAACATTAACAACACTTGTTAAGGTAAAGCTTAATCCCAAATGTGTTAACATAAAACTACACTCTTCAAAAAGATTTTAAGAGTATATTTTATTAAATCCTGAAATGTATGTCCTGGTAAATTTCTATATAAATTTGATTTACAAATTCCACTGAAAATGTGCCACAGCTGGCAGAATAAATTACTACAATAAATCATTATTAAATAACTGTAAATCTTTGTAATGACATAATGCCTAACTAAAAAAAGTATGCAGAAGTGAACATTTGGTAGAAGAAAAGCACTCTTCACACAGGAAAACAAATTACAAAACTTACCAGGCCAACACTACAATATGATTCAGTGACTAAACAGGGAAATAAAATTCACATAAATAGTACTTAAATCTACAGTGGAGTTGTTTTCACTATTGAATCAAATGAATCGTATGGCAAGGGGTAATGGACTTGGGTTTGTAACATTATGGATCACACTGCCATCAGGTAAGTCTTACATGGACAGCTGCATCCAATATTTTGCTAGACAATAAAAACATATTCCAGGTATCAATCAGCAAGCCCACTTTGTCCCTTCTCTGAAGCTTCATATTCCTAAAAAATAATCAATTTTTCTACCACCACCTTCTCTTCCACATAGAACTCTACCCTACTTCAAAATAAACTTTTAAAAAATATAGAGTTGTATTCTTTTTGATGTATAACAGATGGGTAGTTACAGTAATCCATTACTTTAGCTATCACTTGAAATGAATCACTGCAAACGTCCCTGCCTTATTTAGCTCTCCCAAGCCTCCATATGTCAAAATGCAGACACTTGGTACTCCTGTCACAACCAACAGGGCTCCTGGCTCCAGCCAAGAGGAGCTCCAGCAAAGCAACAAGCCCTGGAGTGCCTGCTTACAGCCTGTGATTGCTGCTTCTGCCTCTTGGGAAGGGTGAATTATTAACCAACACTTTTGCAACAGAACTGTCTAAGATAAACCCATTAAAATGGTTAGTCTACCAAATATTTCACACTGCAAGCTGGTAAAATCTTTGTCCAGTCATCACTGCCTACTCTTGTGTGTATTTATCTTTAGCTCATAGTAACCAGTCATCATTAAATTATGTCCCTAAATGCCATTTCTACCTGTTTTTCTATTTGCCAAACCACAGTTAGCAAAAGGGTCTCTGTGTAAGAACCTCTACCTCTTTCAAAAAGAGCAGGATTTCCAATATATGAGTCTGATTCAAGGAAAATTGCCCTTAACCCAACAAATTTGCAAACTGAATTAATATCATAAAGAGCAAAAACAGTCCCAGTTTTAACCCAGATCAAAATTTTTTTGCAAGTACAAATAGGAGGGTCTTCCCCCCAACCCATATTTCATTTTCCAGTTTGCCTTCAGTTATAGGTGCAAAAAGCCATCCCTTTTCCAATATGCAGCAACTGCTTCACTAAGATAATCATTAAATGCATCTACCCAAGAAGCACTTGGGCCCCGCAGTCAGGTATTTTTTTCCCAAGAAGCTACTTCCCCCTTCACCTCCACTTCTAATCCACAAAGCCATTCTCTACATATTGCCCACTCTCAAGGGAGAGCAAAGCATTTGTGCTGTGGCCTCAAAGCCTGACACATAAATAAAGCCAGACCAAATAAATAAACCAGTGAAAGAATTTCTAACTCTGTGAAGGGGAATAAACATCTAAAAGTTACACGAGGAAACATCTGAAAATATTTCCAAATAAGCAACTCAAATAGAGAGAGCAAAACATTGTGAGAGGACACATGGACTCAAAAGGAGAGGGTCGGGAGGGAGCCTGGGTGTGAAACAGTCAAGAGGAGACCTGGGAGCCCGAAGAGACTGTGCAATCGACAAACAAAAGGAGAGGAGCTGGTGGGGAGAAACCATCTCTGAACTCACGCTTATTAATGGAAAGAGGCAGGAGTCTGGAGTATAAGAGTGGGTGACCTAAATTTTCAGCTATATTATCCAGGAAAAATAATAAAAAGATGAAAATGTTGACCATTGCTACAATTATGACTTCAGTACCAACCACTCAGGGTAATTTATGCAGATGATTACACGAACAAAGACTTGACCTCCTCCCCATCCCTGATCTCCTCCTTTCTTCTCCACACACCCTTCCAACTCACTAGGCAACCCAGTCTATTCCCAGACTTTAGGTACCAACTGTCTGTTGGTGGCCACCAAATCCCTGTATTCGGCCTAGATCTCTTATATGCTACAAATGCATTTCTGTCATTTCCAGAGCAATGTCTAATAGAAACTTCAAATCTGACATCTTCATAAGTGTCTTCCTTATTACTCCTCAAATTTGCTTCTCCTCCAGAACTGCCACCTCAGCAAGTAGGCCCATCAGCCATTAAGGGCTTGGAAAATGATTTTCTCCATTTATAAAAGACCATTCTCTATTCTTCCTCACTTTTTTAAGGGTATTCCCTTAGAGACATAGTGAATCTCAGTCCTTACACTAACCTTAATAGAGATAAATCTCTCTAGGATGAAGCCCAGTCTCCAGCTCTTACAATGTAGAGATATCACCAAGGTCATGTGACAAACTCTAGATATGTAAAAAACGAACCTCTGAGATTAGCTCAAGTGTCTCTCGTGAGATGCACAGAAGACTGTCACAAGGGACAGCCCTTTGTCTCTCAAGGAGATGCGAAGTTAATACGTTTTCTTCTGCTTTTCTGTATAAACTGTGAGAGATTTTGTCCCCAACTCTGTAGTGACTTTTGAGCTTACACATGTGCAAAATCTTTTAATATCTACTCAATAATAAATTGTGTTCTTTCTCTCTTTAATGTGGATTATATCTTTTTGTTGGCAGAATCTTTATTTCCTCAATAAACTTGCCCCTCTGACACCTCTAAATCCTTCTACTCTATCTCCTAAATATCTCTGGATCCATCTACTCTCCATTCCTCTGGCTATCACACTAGTGCATACTATCACTTTTTAGCAATTGAAACAGCCTCCTGCCTTAGCTTTCTGTATTCCATTTTTCCCCCTTCCAATTAATTCTCCAAATTCCAGCTGAGTTTCCAAAATCATTTAAGAGGACCTTATAAGATTTGATTTCTGCCAACCTAACCAGCTATATCCTTTGACCTTCTCAATTGGTCACAGATTTTCCCTCTTTGCTTTAAAGCCTTTTCCCTTCCTTTTCCCTTCCTCATTCTTGAACCTTCTCTTGCATTCAGAGATGGTTTCTTTGCCTGAACAGAGATGCTGCTATCCATTCCTAGAGCACTCTGTGCTACTTCTAAGCACTTGTAATTATTTGTTTAATGTCCATCTTTCTTATGGGTCAGTAAGCACTGTGATGGTAGGGCTCTTTGAACTTTTATCCTGAGTGCCTAGTACAAACAGATTCAATAAATACTTCTGATTGAATGTCCCAACATACTATCCAGTCAAAACAGAAAAGGAGCTTAAAAGCCATTTAAAAAGCATGTAGGGTTTGCGTATTATATATATTTACTGTAATCTTAAATTTCTGGCTATATGGTATAACATCTTGAATCCTGTCATTTTGAGACTCATTAAATAGGAATCCATTATCTTAAGATTTAGAACTCCCCTCGCCACTGCTTTTTGGCTACCACTACTGCCCAGCTTATTAAGGCCAAGATGAACTAAGTTATGCCCTGGGGTTTCAGTCCAATAACCTCTTGAGCAATTCCTTGACAGGTAGCAAACAGAAACGTGAAACAGAATTAGAAATGTGAGAAACACTTCTTCAGATGACACAAGCAGTTATATTCCTACATTTCCTCAAGCCCATTTCTCAAAACCTCATTGTCAGCAATGGCTAATGAAAATGTTGACTATGTCACTTTATTCATTTTTCCAACAATTATTGAATGCCTAATATATCCCTGGTACAATGGTAGCACTGGAACTCTTGATTAAAAAAAAAAAACCATGGTTGCAAGGCCACACTTAATTCACTATTATTTAACAGCAAAATTAATTGTACCAATCCACATATAAAGAAGTCTTATAAATTACTAAGTATTTTATATGTAACCAAATAGCTTTTGTTCCTTTATAGTATTTAAAGTTCAATAACAATTTTATTCAACAAATTACAAACACATAGCAAGGTGTATTGGTTTTCTATGGCTACCAGAACAAATTACCACTAATTTAGTAGCTTACAACAATATGAATTTATCATCTTACAGACATGTTGGTCAGAAGTCTCACTGGGCTAAAATCAAGATGTCAGTAAGGCCACTATTCTTTCAAAGGCTCTGAAGGAAAATCTGCTTCCTTGACTTTTTCAGCTTCTATCAGCCACCAGCATTCCTTAGCTTGCAGCCCCCTTGCTCCACCTTCAAAACTAGCAATGTTGGATCTCCCTTACCATTCTTCCATAGCCATCTCTCTCTCTCTCTCTCTCTCTCTCTCTCTTTCACCATAGCTAGGAAAGATTCTCAATTTTTAATGTGATTAGATTGAGTCTAGACAGAAGATCCAGGATTATCACCCAATCTCTGTCTCAAGATCCTTAACCTTAATGACATCTGCAAAGTCCTTTTTATTACATATTCAAAGGTTCTTAAAAACTGGATAAGATTTGGGAGCCATTATTCTACTGACCACACAAAGCATGCAAAAATTTCAGGTTAGCATGCTCACACAGAGAACTAATGGCATTTCTAATTTTCTAGTATGTAAAATCTGCCAATTTTATATTGTGCTAGGGCACAATGTATCAATCGATCTTACTGTCACAATCAAAACCTTTAAAGAATTAGCTGGGCATTGCTATGCAAGCCTGGAATCCCAGCTAAGCTGAGGTGAGAATATCACTTGAGCCCAGGAAGTCAAGACTAGCTTGGGCAACATAGCAAGATACCCGCAAAACCACTTACCCTGCCCCAATCTATTTGAAAGAAAGGGAAGAAAGGGAAGGAGGGAGGGAGGGAAGTCAGTCTTTGAAGAATAGATTGGTTTTATTTACATTCACAGATGCACAAACTTTTAAAAAAAATTATCCTTATTTTTCATTTGAATAAGAAAAGTATTCTACTGTCAAAATTTATGTTTTGGTTATAAACATAGATTCCTGAGGAAATCTGTTCTAATTTTACCAGCAATAAATTCCAGGAAACTAATTCATCTAAGTGAGTTATAACACTTAACTTCATGGTTAATAGTTTTCAGTTCACACCAAAAAGCAATGTAGAAAAATGGATTACAGGTTACTGCTGCAACAGCTGGCTATAATCTCACACTTCGATAATAAAGACGGTGATTTTCATGCAAAAATTTTAGCAATTGGAATTGGGACTTAATTCATTAATTGCTTTTAATATTTTTGTACTTTGTTATGAAAAGAGATTTTTCTCCACAGAAGTCAAGGACCACATCTGAAGTTTGTTTTATTCAGAGACAATATGTTTTCTGTACAGATGTTAGAAAGGACTTTAACAGAAAGTATAGTTGTTTTTAAGACTTTAGGGACAGAAAAACCACCAAATAGATTTTTCCCTAATTCTTTCTTTACTCTGAAATTTTAACATTTTGATAGAATGTAAGTTTTCAATCTGAAAAGGAAATTACCAGTATTGACATGAATCAGTGTTAATGTCCCCAATAATACATAGGGAGGAAAAAGGAATACTAAAAATAGCTTAAAAACCAATCTTCAAGAGAATAATCCTTATTAACCATGCCATTTATATATAATTCGATTATATTGCTATATATTTTAAATCTGTGAAGGCATTCCACAATCACATTTACCAGAAGTCACATAAATATCATAGAATAGCTCAATTTTTGGAGACAGAAATTCTTATGAGCTAAGTATTTTTTGAATTTTATTTGCAGTAAGTACATACTACTTTTATAACAAGAAAAATCTATAATGCTACTTCCATACAGGAAGGCAGGACAGGAGAGTGTCCTAACAAAGACCATTTAAGTACACTATCAAGTACTCAGCTTCATTTTAAAACTAAGCTGGAAAAGACAAATTCAATGTAACTTCCTCAGGGTGACTAGTATTCACTAAATACTACTGCTATTCAGTAACTTTCAAAAAAATGTACTCCTATTGGGGGGAACATAAACAGCCAAGTTGTTTAATAATTTGCACATCCACATCCATTTTGAGTCTAAATCATACATTCTCAATAACAGTGAAAAAACTTAGATATTACAGTGGTTTCTTGTTCTTCAAAGTTCGACTCTACCGGACAAAATCTTACTCCTTCAGATTTAATAGCGGGAGGGGGAGTTAGACAAAATGTCTAAAAAGGCTCCTTTGGCCCTGATAGTGGGGGAAAAAAAGTTAAGAAACAGTCCAACCCAAAATAAATCCAAGTCTAGGTATCAATTATAGGAACATGAATACTAGAGGATCTCTGATAACCTGCTTTAACCCCACCTACTCCTACAGCCCCCACCTCCAATGGTTCTAGGGCATCTTCAAGGATAAACCAGTTCCACTATGCAAGAAATAAAGAAAAATCATAACAGTCCATTGAGTCATTTGCGAACTCCCCCAAAAGTTGTATCTAAACACAGAGGAGATGGTGGCATGGGAAATGGGTTTAAATTGCGTTTGAATTCTAACAGAAAATGAAGTTCTTAACATTAAATTTGGGGAGGAAAGGGAAATAGGAATAAATAATAGGTGCTGCAGCATATCTTCAAAAAAGAAACAGCAAGAAAGAAGAAAGAAGAGGAAGAGCGCAAGGGCGGGAAGCGAAGGGAAACAGAGCGAGGGAGGGAGGGAGGGAGGGAGGGAAAGTAAGGTAAGGAAGGAAGGGAGAAAGAAAGAAAAGTAGACAACGTTCAATAAAAAAGTTTTGTTAGCCCTGATGGACACTTAAGAATTTTAACATTTGAGCATGAAAAGATAAAGAAGAAAAAATATTTCAGGTATAGAGACAGCAACAGCCAGCTGCAATTTAAGAGGTAATTTCACTTGTTTTACTCTTGATTCTGAAAAACTAATATTATACCTACAGCAAACATATGTCCCTGATTTTCCACAACAATCCCAATTTCATGTGACCGTATTCTTCCCACCCCCCAAAAAAATGATTCTTAAATACAGAACTATGAACTAATCTAAGATTGTTCCACACAAATTGATACCAGAAAATCCATTGTTAGACCTTATTATTTTTGGGGGGAAGGGAAAGTCAGAAAAGCAAATCATTCCATTTAGATTAAAAAGCAACATACTTAGAACTTTAGGATTCTAGTTATTGAAGAAGGGTTATAAATAGTAAATATAGAGTTAATATTTAATATTTATTTACTTTATGGTTTCTTAATTCTTCAGTACTTATGTCTGTAGGTTCCCTTGAATAATATTTTGATGAAGAGAAATACCTCACATTTCAGACCATAATAATCAACTGTTTTTTGTTTTGTTTTGTTTTGAGACAGTGTCTTGCTCTGTCTCCCTAGGCTAGAGTGCAGTGGTATCATCATAGCTCACAGCAACCTCAAACTCCTGGGCTCAAGTAGTTCTTCTGTCTCAGCGTCCTGAGTAACTGGGACTACAGGCATGCATGACCACACCCAGCTAATTTTTCTATTTTTTGTAGAGAAGGGGGTCTTGCTCTTGCTCAGGCTGGTCTTGAATTCCTGGGCTCAAGCGATCCTCCAGCCTTAGCCTCCCAAAGTGCTAGGATTATAGGTGTGAGCCATTGCACCAGCCCAGTCAACTGTCTTAAACTTGATCTAACTATAAAAGCCCATGTTTGAGAAATTTAGTGCTTTGTGGCTGACAAAACTGGAAATGCTACCACGTTATACATAGATGGTACACCAGAGTAATCAGTCCAGAAATTAGGCAGTAAAATATGTCATGGTATTCAGAGTATCAAAAATTAAAAAGAATAAATATAGAAAAGTAGCAAAATCTCTTAACCAAGAAAAACCAATATAGTCACCCTCATCAGTTCCAGAAAGTTAAGATAAAGGACAGGGTAGGTTATTTTAGAACAGTGACATCTGTGAGATCAAAAGAACCTGTGCAAGAAGCAAATTCTTCACTCTGGGAGGTGAGGGTTGATCTTCTACTTTCTCATGGACATCATCAAGTTGGTGCCATCCAAAGCCATATGGAAGTGTATCGCCTTCTGGAATTTTATATGAGGTGTGAGGAAGGAAGTATTCAAGACGAAATGCCAGAAGGGGCTGATGTAGGAAATACAATCATCTCTTACAAAATGCCTTTGAACAGAATCCAAAGACATTCAGAGATTTTTATCCACCCTATCCCAAACTTTTTTCTCTTTCCTAGAGAAATGGTATTTCAAAAAAAATAAAGAAAATGAAAGATATAAGTGGAGATGAATCAAAGCCCACAATCCACTTCACAACCCCTGAACATGTACTTCACAGAAAGGGGAGATGAGCATCCAGACAGGCACCAAGAGACTTCACACTTTAGGAAGCTCAACATCAACAGCTGCTCTAGGAAGAGAATAGGAGGTAGACCACAGCTGGAGAACTGTCGCCTCAATTTTCTATTTTCTATTTTTGTGTTCTTAGTTTTGTTTTGTTTTTTGCTCCTCTAACTAACAGAGGCAGGGAGGAACAGAACCTATAACCTGACCTCTTAAGGTCCCCCGCCAACTCTTCTAGTCCATAGAGCACATTCTGAGACTTCACTATTTAGCATTAAAAGGTGCCCTCCCCTTTGTATATGGCACTATAATAAAATAACAGTAATGATAATAATGAAGATGCTCTGCATCTAGTGCCTTATACCTTACTTAAAGTGCTTTAATGACTTTAATGGATTGAAGCATCCCTATGAGATCAAAGGCAGATATTATCATTTCCAGTCTACATAACAGAAAATCAAGGAAGAAAAGTTAAGTGACTTGACCAAGCCTCACTCCTCAATACAGTGATACTCTGATAACGGTTAGGGGGCTGCTAGTTCCTGTGCTGTTTAGATGGCTGCTCAGCTCAACCTGCGGTCTAACCCAAAACAACTCTCCAGCTAAGGGGTTATGGTGTCGCTAGCTTTCGAAAAGAGATCTACTTAAATTTATTATCAATAAGGGATGATAAAGGGCTTCAGAGAATCTGTCAGCAAACTGATTTTATATAAAACAATTCCTTTACATTCCATTTTTTAAGCTCTATCCCCCCACCACAAATTTCACAATGCAAAATCATCTGCAGATGATAGCTATTTTATGTGAAGTTAGAGAACAAACAAAACATGCAGCAGGGGACAGGAAGGCAAATCTGTCATTTGGGTCTTCTTCAGGTTAGTGGTGAATGGGAGAAAACTGCAGAGCCGCTTACTTCCAAATGATAAAATCTAACCTTCCTACATCCCATTAAATCTGTTAAAAATGAACACAACACACCCAGCAGAGGAATGCTCAAGTATCATATCACAAAGGGCAGCAACATCATCTTTAACCAAGGCCCAGCACTTGATACATGCATTGGTCATGTGAATATCTGTGCCCACCATGTCCTCCTGCGATAAAAACTAATCACTCCCCCCAAGAAGACTATAGCAAGGGGGGGAAAAACCTAATCCTAACATGAAGTCCCTTTATTACTTATTTATTTGAGTTACCAAGTATGTGATCAGAATTAAAATAAGAGCTGGGATTGGTTTCTAATAAAAGTTAACCTTGTTCTCTTTCCCACCCACACAAAAGTAATTCTGTTTAGAAACCTTTATTCTTTTGACCCCAACCCATTCTTGGGGTGTGTAGCTCACTCACTGCCAGTGATTGCTTCCACACAATACTGTGTTTTAAAACATGTTTGCATACTTATGATGATGCATGACATTTATATTACTCCAAACAAGAATACAGATTTTATTTTCTGTGTTAAGAAACAGAGCCTTTCACGGTACACCAAAGTAGCCACCAGAAAAAAGTAACCTTAATTTCATTTTTAATTTCAAATCTCTCTCTCTCTGAATTTTTGGCCTCCTGAACCTTTAAAAAATTAATCGGAAACACAAACTCATTCATTTGAGAAGTAACTCAACCTGAAAATCTGTGACAAGAGACCATGAGAATACATCCTGTCATGTTCCCAAATTAATATTACCTAGGTCAAGATGCCATAAATTGTACTGGCTAACAATCATTTCACTTAAGGCAATTTCATTGGCTCTTTTATAAGACTTACCTTTTATATAACAAAAATAGAAAATTCATATAATAATTGTAGCTCACATTTCCTTCTTTAAAATTACTAATAAAACATTTTAACCCATCTGCTAGTTTATTAATGTAGAATTATACAAGTTGGCATGATTTTATTTACATTTTAAATAGAAATCAAATTCTCAGCTGGGCTTAGTGGCTCATACCTACAATCCCAGCACTTTGGGAGGCTGAGGCTAGAAGACTGCTTGAGCTCAAGAGTTTGAGACCAGCCAGAGCAACACAGTGAGACCCCATCTCTACAAAAAATTTGAAAATTAGCCAACTGTGATGGCATGCAGCTATAGTCCCAGTTACTTGGTAGGCTGAGGCAGAAGGATTGCTTGAGCCCAGGAGTTTGAGGTTGTAGTAATAAGCTATGATGACACCATCACACTCTAGCCCAGGCAAGAGAGTGAGACTCTGTCTTTAAAAAAAAAAATCAAATTCTCTTTCTTCTTTAAAAGTCAAACTTTAAAATTTGTATCTAAACTTATTAAATTCAATTTGTTCTTCACAGCTCAACGATTGCAGAAACAGGCTAATTCTGTCCCCTTTCCCAAATAAGCTTATGGTCAATGAAGGAACTCAAAATTCTCCCAAAAATGAATGGAAGGGAAGGGAGGGAGAGTCTCCTCTGTAAGCATATGAAAACTATTGTGGCATACACTCTGTGATTTGGGGGAAGGTGATATCTTCTTCCATCTTGGCTCTTGGTTTAGGGAAAGGTAACAACTCTCTGGAATCATAAGGGATGAAGCAGCTAAGGATTGGCTTTTGTACTGTTTAAGCTCTACCATATGTAAATATTTAGTTATATTCTACATGGAAACCATAGTATTCTGGACCCATTTGAGGGACTTTTCTCCCTGATATGGTGAGACACACAAAAATAGACAGTCAACAGACAAATCTTGCTAGCTAAAAATTTAAAGCAATTAGAGGAGATTTTCTAGTGTCACAATGTAGTTTTATGAATTGAAAATGTGACTAAATTTGATTCTGATTAAAGCCCCTAGAATGCAAGAATAATTTGCTTAAAATATACAAATAAAATTTTAGATCTATTCTTGAGCAGCAAAAATCTGCACCTGGAATTAAGGGATAAAAGCTAAATTTTGCTCTATACAAATGGAAACACAATTACTCAACATTATTAGTATTAACATTTTAGTCAAAACTAGTGCCTTTTAAAAGAAAATTTTTAACTTTAGAAAAGCTGAAATATGCTCAGGTATTGAAATGCAGAGTCCCAGAATCACCATCTGACCTCCTCCAAAACTAAGTATTAAAACAAACACCGAACTCTTCTGGTAAAAGTAACAGGTTTTTTCCCATGGGCTATAATCATTCAGGAATGATGCCTTAATTAAAGCTAGGCAATGAAACTGTATATTAAGCTTGGTGTGTCAAGTCAAAAAACTTATTTCTTAGCACAGCAGGGCATACTCATAATTTCTTAATGTGTCCTGTTAGGTCTACATATTAGCAAAGATATAAACGATATCACTTTTCAACCTTAACTGTGAATTTCTTCACTTTTAGTGCTTTCTGTCCCAACTTTAATGTTGTTTTAATGTAGTTTTTCCTGTGCGATATATCATATTTATCTCTGTAGCCATCCATCACTATTTCCTTTAATTGAGGTTAATTTCTTTCAACTTGGGGGAAGGTGGGAGGGATGAGGGGAATCCTCATTCTGCAGCTCTGAGCACGAAGGACATTCACAGCTGCTGATTTGTTAATCTTGAGGCCTGATTTTCAGGATGCTTAAATTCCTCAAACCCACCCCACTGCCCTCCAATCTGGACCTAAATCAACAATCTACTGGGATGGGAACCCAGTTCCCACCTAGAACCACTTAATGAAAAATTTCTATCTAACTAAAATCCCTCCAGCTGCAATCTAAGTCCTTTTGTTTATTTTTACTCAAATGGCTAACAGCTGGCCCACCTTCCATGTAAAATTATTTCATGTGTTTGAAAACAGTGATTAATTCATACCTTGGTCTTCATTTCTCCAGGCGACAAAAATCAGTTCACTTCTAGAATCTTTTAAACATCTTCTACTTTTACTTCTGGGCTCCAGAGTCCTATTGGTGTTTGGAATCATCAAGTGGCCAGAAATAAGTGAAACACATTCTACAGTTTGGGGAGGTTATTTTGTTTTACCTTAAAACCCTAGCGGAAGGACTTTGGGGTGGGCTCTGGCAGAGGGCTGGCTGGAGGTTGCTCTTCTCACACAAAAACAACTCCCCTGACCCAGTTTTATGGAGTAATGATGGCTGTAGGTGTGGGGAGAGATTGCACATATGAAAATGTGGAGCCTAACAATTTTAAAAGTCACCATTAAAAATAGACAAAAGCTGAGAAAAGGGTTTTATGTTGACATGCTAATTACTATCTGGCTACCTTACATTTGCATAGCACAGTTTATCTAAGCATCTCAGAACAAATATGCCTCATTCACAGATGAGATTCTGGGATGGTCTTAGGAGTTAGGAGAGGGATGGGAATCCACAGCCAAGGTCAGCCCAAAAAGCTGGGCGGTAGAGTCTCTAAACCTTACAGACCAGCAGTAAGTATTCCATTAAATCTCAAGCCTTCATCAAGTGCCTGACCCTCAACAGGCATGCAGTGAGAATTAGGAGAACTGAAATATCGGAGGGTGGGGAGGAGAGCCTTCTTAGTTTGGGCAGTCCTCAGTGATTGAAGAAAACTGAGGTGGGGGGAGGACTGCTCAGAGATACACAAGGAAACAATTACATAACAATGAGATAGGCCCTAAGGGGGGAGTACATGCTCAGGGATATGGGAGAGAACACCCAAATCAGGCTAGAATATTGGGGCAGGGAGGCTTGATTTGCAGAGCTTAGCCTTTAGGGAAAATCAGTGCTGAGGACAGAAATGGCTCCAGAGTAGTCAGACTGCAGAGTTGAGGGAGATCTAAAACCAAAGGAGACACTGGGGAGGGAGTGTGAAAGTGCCATATGCTCTGCCAAGAAGTTCATATATTATCTATAGATAGTATAAAGCCAAAACCTACTGTGTTTTATCTTTTAATTTTATTATTGAAGTTTTCAAACATATACAAATGTAAATAGTATAATAAACCCCATGTGAGCCCCACTACCCAGTTTCAACAATTATCAGCACAAGGTCAGTCTTATTTCACCTATGCTCTCACTAATCCCCCTTGCCTCTCTCCTCCACTGGATAATTCTAAAGTAAATCCCAAACACGGTATGATTTCACTAGTGAACACTTCAGTAGCTAACCAAGACTTTTAAGATCTGATGTGATCAGATCTATCGGGGCAGGAAGTGAAGAGACAGGTTATGAGAATTTCAGCAAAGAGGTAAGAGCCTACACCAAGCAGCAGCAGTGAAGGTGGGAAAGTAATGAGATGCTAAAGAACCTTTTCCTTAAGAGATCTTCCTACTCAGAAGATGGCAAGAAGTGGGGAGAGCATGCAAGACACTGAGGTTAACTGGGTTTGGATGAGGAAAATGGAGATGTCTAATAAGAAACGGAGGAAATGCAGAGTTGGGGAGATGTGTTTAATTTTGGATATGTTCGGTTTGATAGGCCAACTGGACATGTAGGTAGAATGAAAATGCTAGGCCAAGAGATGAAAGAGAATGAGCTGATCCAGAGAAGAGGATGAGGGGAAAATCCAATTTAACTCAATTAATATTTGAAAACAGACGAGTGGCTAGGATAGGTACTAGGACGGAGAAATGGTCCCTACCCTCAGGGAACTTTCAGTCTAGTTAGAGAAATAGACAGGTTACCTGTATAAACAAACAAATGCAAAATTATTAACAGGATAAGTGCTTAAAAAAAGTTATCAAAAGGGGGAACATAACCTGAAGTTAAGATCTGATAGAGAAAGGAGTTAAATTTCAGAGAAAGTCAGAAAGCAGAGCAGGAAATGCTAAGAAATGGTAAAATGGCCCAGTTAGTGACAAGAGAATGGGAGGGGGGGAAAGCAGCTGAGAAGTAGGTAGGGGGCAGAACTCCCAGGTTTCTGAGTTCTAGAAATTTGAAATGGGGGACCGTGGAAGAGGATTAGGAAAAAGCACTGGGTCTAAGCAATGCAAAAGAAAGCAAGGGGCTTTCTTTAAGCATTACAAATGGAATCCTAGAAAGGTCTAGTACCCCTTCGGGCCATGGCATAAACTTGAAGTCAGAGTTAACTGGGCCTTAATATCTATATATGATTTAACACATGCGGCACAAAACTAAGTAATTGTGTTAAGTGTCTTGACATGCCCACAGGTCTTCAAGCTTCATGTACCATGTATGCCCATGTCACTGGTGTCCTGAAGGTTCTGGCACAGTACCTAGCATAAAGGAGGTGTCCAATAAATAACATGCACTTTCAGAGGCATTATCTCATTTACTCTTTACAACAACAGGTTAAAGAAGAGGGATCATTCTCCCCCATTTTACTGGTAGAGAAGATGCCAGTCACTTAGGGAAAGGATTAACAGAGTTACTGGCTAACAGGAAGGAATCACTGTACAGACATGAGAGCCAAGGGAAAAGGGAGTAGAGCTCAGGGAAGCCATGCAGCTTAGGGCATGTAATGTCAAATAATACTAAGGGGCGTGGGCTTGGGAATGAGATCAAGCTTGGATCTAAAAATCCCAGTGCTGCCTGATGCTTACTAGTGACATAGCTTTCTCATCTCTAAAATGAGGGGAAGTTGTCTCCAATTTCACCAGCTTAATGTGAAGAACAAATAGTGACATATGTAAAGCATCTAGCAGAATGCCTGGAACACAATAAGCACTTGGTAACAGCAAGATCTGCTACCTTGTATGAGACTAATGTGGATGTAGCTTCACTGTCAATGAAGTGGGGCCTTTAGCCTCTGAGTGACTGCTCTGGGATAAGCAGAGCCCTATGGGAACACAGAGGTATGAGGTCTTGAGAAACCTACACAGACGTTGGGGGAGGAGGAGCTATAGGGGCTGTACACTTGCAGCCCAAGGGTTCACCCAATGAACTACTTGCACCAAAGTGAATGCTAGGCCCAGCAGTCATGGCTAGAAACAAAATTCATTTATTACTGAAGCAATTTAACAGCAGAGATTCTTAACATAATCCCATGGCTCAATGTCATTCTGGAAGATGTGGTTCAAATCTCAGGATGTGAGAGTTGATCACTCAGAGATACAGGAGAACTAACAGTGGATACCCATCCATTACCACTTTAAGATCATGGCCTACCCTGTATATCCATAGAGATGGGCTGGTTGTGCTCTTCCGTGTAGGTAAAATGAAGATAGTGGTAATGAAAAATCTCTCCCCAAAGTTCATCTACCTTAGGAAAATAAGATACTTTTACATAATTCATTGACAATCAGAAGGTATTTCCAAATCATAATTACTAAATGACATCAACATCTCTAAATTGACTTGGTCTGTGGCTTAAGAACTCAACTGACAGGCTCCTGTAGCAGGAAAGGAACCAAAATTGCAACGACCCACATGAATACTGAAGCAACGACCTTCAAATTAGGAGTTGAACCACAATGACCAAAATGACCCATCTCCCAAGGGCTGTTTCACTTGAGAAGTTCTCCATCTAAGAATACATTTCTACTTTTCCAAAACCCCACCCTCAATTCATTCAAGAATTTTTTTCTTAGCAAGATTAATCTGGAGTGGAATGTGCTATATTTGTCCTCAGGCCAAGAGGTGGCACTGAGTCTAACAGGTGTAAACAAAAGGTATCAATTTGGTGAGACTGATAGGCTTATAACTCTCTATACTTAAAAGAAGGTTTTCAACACAAGTTACTTCAGAAATAATAAATCTTTCATCAGACTGTGTAGGACAATGTGCTCTCAGGTATGTGAGATCAAAACTGAACTCTTAATGTCTGCTATCCCAGAAGTTCATTAAACACTGCTATATGGCACCCAAGGTTTAGTTTTAAGATGTGTGTTCATTTTCATCCAAGAAACAGTTACAAGTATAGGCAGAATATGTGTCACAGTTGGCTCGCCTAGCATATCCTGCATGAATAGTCAGCAAAAAAGATAAGACGTTTACAGATTTTAAAAGCCCACCAACAGCAATACATGAACTATAATGACAGGACAAAGGCTGACTCCAAAGGACATTCAATTTGATAAAGGTGTCACTATGCACAGTTATACTCCTTCCATTACATTTTTCTTATAAAGGAATGTATTTAACACTTTCTTCGATTTTCCCTAGAAATGCGTCTTTTGCTAAATGACAGATAAATTCCACCAAGAAATTTAAGACTGATTTTTTTTTACCTTCACCACCCCAATCCTCTATAAAGAGGCAACACTTCCAACATGAAAATATTTTAGCAAGCATAGCGTTAAGTTAAAGCGGTATCTTTGTCATAGTGGGTAGAGGGGAGGATGACAGGGACTAGAAATGGAAAAAGAATTTTTAAATCCCTGCTGCATTATCTACCAGATGTAAGTGAATAATAACTAATATGTCTGCAGCCTCAGCCTTAATCTTAAAACAAATGATAGTATTCAAATATAATATTTCACACATGCAGACTGATAACAGGTTTTTCCTTCCTTTATTTCTTGAAGATTCTGTGAACGACACAATACAAAGTACAATGTATTTAATGAAAGGTTTCCAGGCTGATTTCCCTACAGGTTATTTTCTTTCTTTTCTCTGGAACCCACACACGGGGTATACTGCAGGGACCAGGGGTGTATATAAAAATAAACTATGAGCCAGTATCAGAGCTGATACCCTTCTCCTGAAGGGGCAAGTGAATTATTAGATTTGTGTCATGAGTGGTTTTTTTTAATATGCCATTGTTCCCACTTGAGCACATTAAATTTTCCATATCCACTTTTAAACCAATATAACCTGTTTTTCCTTGTTCATAATGTTCATGCTGTACATTAACAGGCAGAAAATCCAATAGCTTAAGTCATCATATAGTAGTTATATGTAAAGCTTACTGGATGAAAACCTTTTGCATTTTCCCCTTCTTTGAACTAGTACTATATGGAGTTGGCTAAAACCCCAGGAAAAAAATTATACCTCATGGGAAACTGTACTAACTTTTTTTGTCTTTTATGATTGATCACAAATCTATTTTGAACATTACACTTTTTTTTAAAGTTTATTATAACTGTGGTTCAACATCTTCTAGCCCAACAAATTGAAGGTGCTGGAATCTTTTGGTCTGGAAGATGTGTTTGCCAATTATTTTTGCACTAGTGCACATAAACAGGGAGGACTGGATCTTAGGTATGAGTTATATATTCCTGTACAAAATAATTGTATATTCTATGAAGACTGATTCTTTTTCTGGAGAAATATACAACAACACAAGGGAAATCTTGTACCAGCAACATAACTGAAGTGGCAAGATACAATATTAGAAAAACAGAGCTACTTTCATTACTGTGATGCTGTGTGTCAGAATGTCTCTCCTTAATGAACCTGTTTGCAATAAGACTCCGGGTGCAAAGAGGCTATTTAGAGAGACTATTGTGTCTATAGCGAGTCCTTCAAATATCTTCCCACCATTAGACATGCCGCATTGACCAATTCTGTCCTGATTGCTGTTCTTTTTACTATCAAGGGACATTCTTGCCCAGACAGACGGATGGATCAGACATTGCAGTTCATAAAATGTTTACACTGTACACACACACACACACACACACACACACATACTATGGTACAAGCTACTGAGCTCCAGATCACACAGGGAGTTGAATGTGGCAGTGTCATATGAAGGCTTATGACTTTCCAATATCAGTGAAAGGATTTAGGTTAAACTTTGCTCATCCAGCCTGCCTGTCACTCTCAACGAAAAGCCTCCCTCCCGCACGCCCTTTCAGTATATGCCCATACCCATTCCTCACATGGGATCACTTCAGCCAAGTGTTTTCTGTGTCACAAGGTTTTCTTATTCTGTTGAGATCTTTCTAATAGCTGACAAGAAAAGAGGACTACACATGTCATGGTATCAAAAAAACGGCGAGGGGCAGCACATTAATAATAATAAAAAAATAGTCCAAAAGGCTTCCTAGAAAGACTTTAAATTCCAACTCACAATGACAAGCCTCTGAAAACAAGGGACTTGTCCCTAATGTAACTGAAGCATCTCTGGCTGAATCAGTGGCCTTTTTACCAAATCTAAACATGTCAGTCTGAAGAGCTTGGAGAAAAGTTTCCTTTCATGTTACTCTGTACATGTTCTTACCAGCTGCTGGGTGTTGCTTTAGCCTCATACCCTCACACACCTACAGGCCAACTGATCCTCTACAAAAGCCCTTTTCCTCTTATGCTTTCTCTAACAATATATCCTTTCTATTCAAATACAAATAATGTGCCTGCCATTCAATTGCAGGGTCTTTTTTACCCCTCCCATCCCAGTTGTTAAATAGAAAGAACTTCGAACCCAAAGGTCCAAATCGCCAGTATGCTCATAAGTACAACTACTAATAGTTATATCTGATAAGGAACCAGAGAATTACACACAGAACTGAATCTGGATCCAATGAACCAAATACATCCAATGACAGTCTTGATTCCCATTGTTTTAAAATTTCTGTCACCTCCTCTTTTTTACTGGGCTCAACCTTATATTCTAGCATATCTGACATATAGATCATCACCTGTTCTGTGGCTAATTTCCAAAGCCATTTGGAATACCTATATTTCAACGTTTATTTTCTCATCCAATTTTTAAATCTCCATTGTGATAAAATTTTAAAATAATGCCTCTATTAAAATTTCTTTAAACATTAATAACGTACAAGCATTTCTTAATCAAGATTATTTGCATTATTGTGAACCTGTTGAAACATACTGAGTATCTGCCTGAAGATTTAGGAGCTGGAGGGACAGGTACATAGAGATCTAGCGGCATCACCCATTTTCTACAAAGAAAACTATAAGTGATTTAAGGAAACTTGTCTTGGTCCAAACCCAGGACCCTAAATCAGGCCTCTGGACGCCTTTTCTACTGGCATTTCTACACAACACTGTAGTTTTATATCCAGTGACCCTCCTATATGTTACCAATAAAGGTTTTTGTTTTTTAAACAAGTGCCAGATCTAATAACATATGCTCCATTATATCGCCATGTCCTACAGTAAAGAGAAAAAGAATATAGGTAATTATAAAGAACACAGATAATCCAAAAATTATTTCTATGTTCCTTTAGAACAGTTATTCTCAAAGAATGGTCTCAGGACCAGGAGCATTTAGGAACTTGTTAGAAATGCAAATTCTCAGGCCCTCATCTGGATCTACAGAATCTGAAGACGTAGGTCCAGCAATCTGTGATCACAGGAGACGTGCAAGTGATTCTGATGCATGCTCAAGTTTAATAACCATGGCTTTACATTATACAATATGACTTACTTAAGTCCATATTAAAATTATTTAAAATGGCTAATGCTCCTTAAGGATATAATCAACCAGTGGCTATAGGCCAAAAAACAAACACAAAGGAAGAAAAAAGAGACCTGGATTTGGGGATTTACAATGCCCTTAATTGTAATATCCCAATTTAGGGCAACAAGCAATTACGTGTAAACATGTGTTTTTTAATTGTACTATATAATACGAACCACTAATTCTTTTATTTGCAAGAAAGTAAGCACTTTCATAATAATTATTAAAATTTACATAATTTCAAGTTTGAGATAATGTGATAGAAAATATAATGGAAACAAATTAATAAGGTTAATCATAGGATCGATGGAAATAAACATTAGCCAACATGAAGGTGTAATTATTTAAAAGTTAAAGCTCAGATAGGACAGCAATATAGGGCAGACAAAGGCAAGATGAAGAGTCTTTGCCAAGATAGAGGTGGGGGTATGAAGAGATTAGAACACTAGCACCTGCCTAAGAGCAAAACAAGAAAGTGAAAAGAGAGACAGTGCGACATTCTACCACATGAACTGTAATATTACAAAAGACCTGCAAAAAGTAAGACGACCAAGTTTGAACTGAATTTGTCACTAAACCTCAGAAAAATTATTTCATGAGAATGGCTACTCAGGAGGTAAAAAGTATATCAGAATCACTCATGATGCCAAATCAAAACTGTTTATAATAACAAGAGGTTGGATACAACCTAAACGCCCACTCAAGGAGAACCTGGTGGCAGGAATTATGAGACTTCCATAAAATGGAATTCTAGGAGGTCACAAAAAATAACGTACATCCATTACTGAACACTGAAAAATATCTACATTGACAAGTAGAAAAAAGAAATTAAGCAAAACAATTAGTATGATCCAACTTCCATTTCAAAAACCATGTTAACACATACATGTATATATGTGCATAGAATAAAATCCAGAAAACTATAAACCACAATGGCCACAGCAGGTATTGGATTACAACTGAATTTTATTTTCTTCTCCCTTTTTCTCTATTTTCTGAATTTTCTTGCTTTATAAGTGAAAAATAATTATTCTCATAATGAGGAAATCATAAAGACACATACATACAGATTTTTTTTTAAGGCAATAAATGATGTTCTTTACCGGCAGGGACCCAAGGGAGGACTGCTGCCAGGCAGAAGTATTAAAGCAATGATAAAATTCCAGAGACATCATGAAAACAGGATTCAAAGACAAAGACACAGACTTTGGAAAAAAAGAAACCCTAAACTACTATGTCTTAATGTATATATATCTCCTCTTTTCAGCCAAAAAATAAAAAAGCAATATCATCAAACTGACCTAAACCACTATATTCGAAACAATAATCCAAATAAGAAATAGAAAGAACATAGTTTACTAAGCACATACTATGTATCAGACACTTTCACATAATATTTCCTTCATGGCAACTTGCCAGTTATCATCTCTATTTCGCAGATAAGAGGCTCGAAGAGAACAAACACACTTCTGATATACCGTGAACCCTAGAGCTCGTGCCTAGTTTACTTTCAAGCTTGAGCTCTTTCCACTGCACCAATCTGCAAAAGAGATCCTTAACACATAGGTTTTTGTTGTTGTTATTTTGCTTTCTAAGTCAGAGTCTCGCTCTGTCTCCCCAGCTGGAGGGCAGAGACATCATCATAGCTCACCGCAACCTCAAACTCCTGAGCTCAAGTGATCCTCCTGCCTCACTCAGCCTCCCAAGTAGCTGAGACTACAGGGGTAGGTCAACACACCTGGCTGATTTTTCTATTTTTTTGTGAGACAGGGTCTCACTCTTGCTTTGGCTTGTCTCGAACTCCTGCCCTCAAGCGATCCTCCCGCCTCAGCCTCCCGAAGTGCCAGGATTACAGAAACACACCATCACGCCTGGCTTAACACATAGTTTTAAAGTGGTATAAGCTAAAATTTGGGATGCCCAAACAACTTCAGAAAGGACCCCATTACCTCTGTTAAATACAAAATAAATATGAGAGATACGAAGAGCGGAAAAGGCAGCTAGAGCCCAGTGTGAGGCAGCCATGCAGGGTATGTTAAGGGCTTCTGACCTATAAAGGAAAATGACATTTTTGGAAATGTTCGTTTTGCTTTTGGGGATCATAGCGGTAATGAAATGATCAAACTAAAGATGTTGAGTAGATCATTACCAGAGGGAAAGGAAAGCAGATTTAAGAAGTATTAATATTTAAGAGGTGAAACTGACAAGATCTACTGACTGATGTGATATTCTCTTAAGCCCAACAATCATGTGACCTTAATTCTAAACATATTTACATGCCGCTTCAACACTAACAAGCTTTGAAGGCATCTCCAATTCGGGGTCTTGCAACGTCAGTTCTTTCTTAGTTTTTGCCTTTATAGAGCACAACTAGCCAAATTCATTTAGATATTTAAAAGTATTTGATTCACCAACTGATGAATAAACAATGCAATACTATTAGGCAAAAAAAGGAATGAAATACTGATATACAGTACAATATGGATGAACCTTAAAAATATTATAAAAGAAGCCTGTCACAAAATACCAAATACCGTATAGTTCCATTAGTATGAAATAGCCAGAATAGGCAAATCCATAGAAAAAAAGATCAGTGGCTGCCTACAGCTAGGGAAATGGTAGTGTCGGAGGGTGAAAGCTAAAGGTTATGGGTTTCTTTTTGAGGTAATAAAAATGTTCTAAAATTGGCTGTGGTGATGGCTGGACACTGTAAATATACTAAAATCCACTAAAACTAATAAAAACATCTTAAGTAGGTGAATTGTATGATACAAATTATATTGAAATAAAGTTTTTAAAAAGTATTTAGGTTTTTCCAGATTCTTACTGAGCGTGATGTATTAGGCACAAAGGTGGACACAGGATGAACACACCAGGACTTCAGTCCTGGAAGAGCACGACATCTACAAAAAATAAAACCCCTGTAAAACAAGTGGTTTCTAGTATTAGGATCATCTACCTGATTCTGTGAGAAACAATCCTCTTGACAACTCTAAGAAAATTCCATTTTTCTTGTGATTCTTAATTCCATTGAGGCATTTATCTACAAACAGATATATTCTAAGTCACTAACCAAAAAGGTTAATTAATCATGCACTTAAAGAACATTCCCTATAAAAGATATAATTCCTCTGTTTTAAAAAGAAAAATCATTCGATAAAACACTTTTAGAGATAGCTGGGCACTCTAAAAAAACTAGATATAAGAATTTTACATTTTTATTAACAAATAACAACACTAGCCATCAGTTTCATGTCCAGCTGCATAACATCTAGTTCATCTTATACTTTTACTTGAACAGATGTCATGGAGATTCATTTTCAAATCTGCTCCACAAGCAGGTATCTTGCTGACCACTTGTCTAAACTGACAAGGATCTGGATTCAAGATCTCATGTTATCAGTGCTGGACTGATAATTTGGTATTGGGTGGGGTCGGGGGAGGAGAGACAAACAGTGCATATGTATGAAAAGAAGCAGGGGCATAGAAGAAATGCCATACCTTTTTATTACCCAAAGGAAATAATGAGAGACTTAATTAAATGTTTAAATATAATACAAACACACTCACGGCAGCAATATTTAAAATAGCGAGAAGTTAGAAACAACCTTTTACAATAATAGGGGTTGTATAAATAAATAATAGTTCATGACAGAATACAATATGGCTATTAAAATTTCCTTTTTACAAGTACCCAATGATATGAAAACAATGTGCTTTTTCTATTAAGTGCAAAATAAGTTATAAAACAGCATATTTCATATCATCTCAATTTTATAAAACCAAAGATGCAAAGGAGAAAATTTAAAAGGAAGTTACAAAATGACAAGATTATCTATATAATATGGTTATGATTTTTAATTTTTGGTAGTTTTGTGTAATTCAAATTTTCTAAAATAAATTGAGTATTTTGAGGGGGGAGGAGAGTTTGTAGTTTGTAGTCATTTCTCATCTTCTCATCAAATAAAATGCAGAGGAAAAATTTTCTGATCCAAAATGAGAGTTCTAGCTATCTGAGTTCTAATTACCTAAAGTTTTAACATACTAGTCTTCCAATGGGCCAAATTTTCTATTTATTCTGGACTTTTACCAATGCTGTTCCTTGTGCCAGGAACATTTGTAGCTATTCTTCTTTCACCCCTTCATTTGGCTAACTCTGAAGAATAAGGAGGCAGAGGTGTCACTTCCTCCAGGAAGTCTTTAGGCACCACTCCCGTAAGTGCTGATGGACCTCTGGGCATAGGGTTGTACAGTATTTATCATAGTTCATGGTATTGTAGTTGCCTAGTTTCATATTCTCCTCCCCTACCAGACTCTAAGCTACTCTGAGGGCCACAAATATTTCTGCTGTGTTCACCACTATATCCATTATAATTCCTAGCACATAGTAAGGACTTGATAAATATTTTTTAATGAATATATCAGCAGATGAATGAATAAGTAAATAGTCCCCCTTAGAGGCTAAGCATGCCCAATTCTTAGAAGCATTTACCCTTGAGGTAAACCAGGGGTGTGTGTTGCATGTAATGAAAACATTAGAGTGTAATCATTCAGTACTTTAAGCAAAAGACAAGTCTTATGTTGCTCCCATTTTCAGAGTTCAAAAATCTGAAAGAATGACTGGAACAGAAAGTTAAATATATCCAATAGTGGGGTATTAAATATGTTAATGTCTTAAATATACCACTTGCAAATGAACAGAAGTAAGGTGCAATTAAGGGAGACAATTAAAATAGATTATATAATATTTCCTAAACTTGGTTACCAAAGATCAGATTCTGATGTTGCTTTTATTCATACACTTTGAAAAGTAAATAAAACATTCTGCACACTGCTCACCATAAATCTTAACTTACCATTCAAATTTAATCTAAACACAAACATAACCCTAAAACCTCCTCCTGTCCCACAAATACTCACACAACCAAAATCTGATTTCCAGGATGACAGTTTTGCTCCACAAGTACAATATTTATGCTGAAGAGATAAATTATGCCAATCACAATGGTTTATGCTTATGTAATATCTAAGCTTATTCTTTAAAATCTACACATTTACCCAAAGCTCAGGTTGTCTAATGAAATAATTTTACTATTTAGCACAGTTTTAATATTGATTTAGATTTAAGATCTATTTGGGAAGAGCTGATAAAAGCTTCAAACAATATGAGCTGCTCTGTATTATTTACTTAGCACTTGATCATAGTATCTATACAACAAACTCGAACTAAAAATTAATTCACAAATTAAACCTCTATTTCATTCAAACCTCTACTATACTCACCTTCCTTCCATGCTTGTCTAGAAATGTTAAAAAATTTAAATGAAATATGCAGGCCATGTTTAAACTAGATCACTCATCACTAATCTCAGGTATGATACAACCTAATTAGCCAAAAGTACATTGGTAAATTTTCAAACTACAAATTTTTTAATTCTTTTAAATTTTAAAAAGTTTTTCTGATACATACATAAAAATGTCAGAAGGTTTTTTTAAAAGAATCAAAAATTTCAAGCAAAGTGATTAGGAACACTTCAACTAATAGGAGAATAGCATCCAATTTTTTTTTCCTTTTGGCAAAAATTCAAAACTTTTGCTTAAAACAAAGAAATTCTATTCAAGGAATAGAGGGAACAATCACATGAATAAGAAACAAACATGACTATCTTCTTAGCTCAAGAGACTTTGCTGCCACACTGTTCTAACACTGGTGATTCCAGGAGCACAGTCCCAGCCCTGGAGTTGCTCACAGTGGGTTGGGGAAGATGGGGCATGTAAACAGATAATTAGGGTTTCACGTGTTCAGTGGATGCTGCCCTAAGGTCTTTGCAGTAATCTGGTGCTACTTTTTTTCATTGAGTAGTTACTTGGGCACCTACCACTACTAAAAATAAATAAGACAAAGTACTTTCAAGAATTTTTAAATCTAGTTTGGAACACTACACAAATGTACAAATAATTGTCCCACAAGGGACAAAGTAATAAGTGTCTTAAGAAAAAGAGTGTAAAATAAGAGGAATGCCTAGGAAACAATAGGGCTAGGACACAGTATCAAAAGTGTGTTGGAGAGAGATGGAGGTAGAAAGATAAGTGGGCCTACCATCAAGGAGGGCATTGAGTACAGAGTTACTTACAGCTTAGTTCAATCTAGAGAGAGTCTGCAATAAGGGAAGTTTTGGCACTGAGCAGTGACAAAATCAAAGAATCTCGGAAAAAACCCTCAATCCCAATGGGTAGAGCGCCCTGGAGAGAGCTTGCCAGTGAAGTGGCCAGTTACTACAAAAAGCCTACAGTAGGGCAATGAGAATGAAAAGGAGCAAAACAGACATTAATTCACTTTATAAACCACCCCCTGCCCTGCAACTCCATAGCATGCATAATGAGACTTTTTTTAAAAAAGGGGACAGTTCCAGGAGACAATGCAAACTAAAACAATTTACTTACAAGACTGGGCAAATGATGGAAATAGGAAAAAAAACAAGAAGAAGATGATCATTCAAGTTTTTAAGCCTATGAGGCTGGGAGAACAACTGTCACTTCTAGAGGCTAAGGTTTCTCTGTATGTGCTTATGCTACAAAGCATTTCAGAGACAGCTTCTGGTGTGGTTTTTTGGAAAGGAAATGTGCTTGCACTTAACGGAAATAACTAGAACCTTAAGCCCACCTGTGCTGAATCCAACTCCCCACTAGGGAAGGCTAATTTGTGTCCACACTTAAGCTCCCACTGCAGTGTAAGACTAGACTGCCCAGGCCTTAAAGTATCCCACTGGCATGGTTTCAGTCAGGGCCTTCACCTCCTGTTTGACACTATGGATGAGCAGCTGTTCTACCTTTCACAGAGGCCAGAATTGTAAGAAGTTATACCACAACTGAAGGCTTTTGGCCAGTGAAAGAGTGAGTGGATCAGGTGACTACTTAAGCTGATGGGAGTTCTTGCTATATATTTCTTGAAGGGGACTACTCAAATGCAGGTTTAGTAAGATCTTAAAGCTTGTATACTTTGGGAGACCCTCTTTAAGAAACATGCAAGAATATATGCAAACTTGGGCCGGGCACAGTGGCTCACGCCTGTAATCCTAGCTCTCTGGGAGGCCAAGGCGGGTGGATTGTTTGAGCTCAGGAGTTCGAAACCAGACTCAGCAAGAGCGAGACTCCATCTCTACTAAAAATAGAAAGAAATTAATTGGACGACTAAAAATATATAGAAAAAATTAGCCGGGCATGGTGGCACGTGCCTGTAGTCCCAGCTACTCGGGAGGCTGAGGCAGGAGGATCACTTGAGCCCAGGAGTTTGAGGTTGCTGTGAGCTAGGCTGACGCCACGGCACTCACTCTAGCCCGGGCAACAAAGCGAGACTCTGTCTCAAAAAAAAAAAAAAAAAAAAAGAATATATGCAAACTTTACAAAAACAAATGACCATGTGAACACATTGCTGGGGCTCTTGAAGAAAAATCCACCTCCAGGCACATGCATGTATTTAGAAGCACAGTCATAGAGTTCAAGGGAACCTCTGCAGAAACTGAAAGGAAGGTGACAGTCTCAGGAATCACAGACATCTTCATTTGTAAGAAGCAGCAGCTAACTTCCCTGAACAGCACCAAAAGAGTTAAAATTATCCAAGAAAATGCAGGCAAAAAGAGTTGACTGGCTTAGAATGGTTGATTACTCTTCTAAGGATCTCATTTGACAGGAGTAAAATACAAAGAAAGTGTGTGCCAGTTTTTACAGAAAACATATGGGAACTTACCTGGGAAAATTTGCTTTCTTTTAACTAAACAAGGAGTCCTTTCAGGTATTTTGAGTTGCAATCGAGAAGGACATTCTTAATCATAGAAAATGTGGAGACAGCGTAAGCCACTGGAGAATGGTGACCATGATGCATTAATATTCAACTTCATTCCTGGGAAGGTGGAGGAAGACTAGAAGAGGACTTACATTTTTACATACAAAGACCCGGTACAGAAGGAAGGGAGGAAAAAAATCAGTCTCTCTACCTAAATAAGCTTACATACAAGAGAGATTTTTCTTAAAAGAAAGATTAACAAATATTAAAGAAAATTAATTTTCTCCCCAAACTGTGGCACCTCAAAATAAAGTTACAACAAATAGGAAATGCAAACTGGTAAAGCAAGAGCTCCCTTTTCTGTCCTGGATGCCCTGTGTACTCAGGATTCCATGAGAATGAATGTTTGGGGCAAATGAATTTCATCAGAACCCTATTTCTAGCTCTGAACTCCACCTGCAGGGAGGGGGAGATGCCCTGTACCAAATGTGGGGGGTTGAGCGCTGGTGGGAACCCACAGGATGACTGTGGCCTAGGTGGGGAAGAAGGATCAAAATCGCAAAGATGAGCACCCCCCCAAGGGAAGGTCTTTGATCTGCAGCACAATAACCCCCACCCTGCAACTGGCCCCTTCTGCTCCCCCATCCGCAAACTCAACTCCCACCTAGCTAGTCAGGCAGCTTCTTCCCTTTCCTACTTGTTAGTGGGAAGAGACTGGAAAGAGCAAAAGATCTGGTAATCAATGATTAAACAGGACAGGCTAGAGAAGAGTAACAGTGATTCCAGGCTCCCTTGGAAATAGTAAATGGCAGAAGGCACAGGAAGAGAGCCAATTAGTACATTCCCAAACAAGAGGGAGCTAAGGCCAAAGAAAAGAAAGGAATTAAACACCAATTTTGCCAGTCTGCCTTCTTCAGCAACATCTTTCTTCCCTGATACGAAGCTGACAAGCAACCAAGACAAAGGCATAAAACTTCCAACAGTAGCAAGAGCCCTGGGCAGGGAGAAATTAGTTCTGCCTCCATCATCATCTGTGATGCTGAGTGAGTCATCTCAGCTCCCTCTCTAGACTTCACCCCTTTTAACTGTAAAATGAAGGATGGGGAAACTAATATTAGTTGAGTCCTTCTGGTGTTAGCATTCTAGAACTCCAAATGTGTATATAAAAGAATATGGGCTCTAGAGCCAGAATGCCTGGGTTTAAATCCCTGCTCTGCCAGAACTAGCTATCTTGACTTTTGTCAAGTTACCTCTTTGTGCCTCAGTTTCCCCACCTATTAGAGAGGAGAATGATACTCTTTACCTCATGGTGCTATCCTGAGGATGAAATGCTATGTTAGCTGAAAATACGGTAGTGAGTTTACTTTGTATCCAGTACCTCTTGGGTATAGGCATTTGTGTGGTAAATCACCTTTCTCTGAAAAGTTCCTCCTGCGGGGAGCAACTATTCTGGCTACCACTTCCCAGGCTATGTCCCCTCCTAGGCCAGAGGTAGACAATACTGATCAAGCTTCAGAACCCTCACTGTATCAGAGCTTGCACAAAAGATGAGTCAGCCACACCCTAAACATGGGTAATATTGTGTTCCTTTATCACTACTTCCATCCCATGTGGTTCAAACTGGGTCAAATGTAGTACCTTCAAAAATACAGTTCCAGAGAACTCCTTCTGGTGGAAAGGATTTCCAGGATCTTTTCAAAAGAGAATCCACAGCCTGGAGCTAGTTCATGACTACTGAATTCTCTGACTTCCAGCTCCACAGATCAAGCAAGCCATAGCTTCTCTGGAAACATTTATTCTACATTATCTGTGGAAAACAATGAGTAACCACAGATGAGCTGAGTTAGCTGATACTATATGAAGAGGACACTCCTCTTAAAAGTGACAACTTTGATCCGGTGATAGTCTACAGTCCAAAGCAAGGCCTTGGGAGCAAATTCTTGTTGGTGATGTGGTGAGCTGAAGAGGAAAGAGAGCCTTTTAGTTAAGCTCCCTTTTCCTTTTTCCCCAGCAAATGTGACTCAGGCAAAGATCAGAGGGTAAGGAAGGAGACTGCAACTCCTTCACATGCCCCACACCCTGCTGGGCTTTCCCGCAGGACAGTCCTACACACCTCAGCCTCAACATGTCCACCACGCAGGGCTTCCTCTTTCCCACCTGTTGTTACTCCTATATTCCGTACCTCAGGTGAGACCAACTGCACCTCCTACACATGTCTCACACCAAGCCCCTCCCTTGCAACTCTATTCCCTCTACTCCATTAGCACCTGGCTGAATCACAACAAAAGCCGCTAGTCTTGCTCCTCTCTAATCCTTCCTCCAATCAAATCTCACAGATAATTCTGCTTAAAACCCAAAGGTTCTTACATGGATGAATCTCAAAGGTATTATGCTAAGTGAAAGAGACAGACTTAAAAGATTACATACTGTATGACTCCATTCATACGACATTCTGGAAAAGACAAAACTATAATAGGGGCAGAAAACAGATCAGTGGTTGCTAGGGACTGGGAGAGGTTAGTCATTCAGGACCTCTGAGGGATTTTGGGGGCTGGTATAAATGTTCTTCATCTCGATTGTGGTTTTGGTTACAGTACTTTTGCCAAACATACCGAATATACAATAAAATGGGTCAATTTTGCTGTGCATAAATTATACCTTAATATGAAAGAAACTGGGGGAAAAACCCTATGGACTCTCCCCATTGCCTACAAGTTCTGTGGCATTTCTCATCTGGTCCCTGTCTCGCCCTACACACTCCAACAACACCCAACTTCTTAAAATGTCCTGTGCTCTCCATGCAGAAGTTTTGAAACACTGCTTCACTCTTCAACACAGCTTTTCCAAATTAACTCCTAAGTCCTCCAGGCTGTCTCCAAGCTGCCTTTCCCACCTCTCATATTCTCAGGCCATATGTTAGATGCCCTTCCTCCTGGCTCTTATAATGCCTAGTTTTTCCTTACCTTATGTATTATATACATTATAGGCATGTGTTGCAATGTAATGATCTTGTCTCTTATCAATCAACTGAGATAGAATTCTCTGAGAAAAGGACCACTATTTATTCACATGTGTGTGTACCCTGGCACATGGCAGACACTCAATAAATCTATCTTGGGATAAATGTTTCACAAAGCCAGGTTTTTGCTTGCCTACTTTATTATTGTATCCCACCACTGACAAAAGTGCCTACTGGGCTTGATAAATACAAGAAGCCCTCACTTTGCATGATAATGCAACACCATAAAAGTGATCATGCAATCTGAAATCATGCAAAATAATCTTAATAATCAATAGGTATATCATTTTCTATGACCTTTAAATTTTTTTGTCAAAAGATTAAAAACTGTCTCAGTCATAAATGTATAGGAAAATGAAAAAAAGTAAAACAGTTATTTAGTACTGTAATTTGCTCTATTATTTCCTTAGTTGTGCAGAAGCTTTTTAATTTAAAACATCAGAAACTCTGACAATGAAAGTGTTTTGTTTATTAAAAAAAAAGTTATCAATAGTAGTTTGAACGGGGCTGCCTTCTCACTGTACAATTCATGATTCTGAATGAGTATCTTTTCCATGCCTTGGTGGACTGGCACTCTCCTTTCTAAGTTTGGATTAGCTTCCAGCTTTTTATCCTTTGTGTTTTCATGGCTGTACAATAACTCCGAGAGTTCCTTTAATATGAATTTTTTGCCAGCATCCTTTTCTCTGTTACACCTTCATCCTTTTAATCACAACCACTTTCTTAATTGATGTCGATAAGTTAGTTATCCTTCACTAAGTGCCTCGGCTGCATGTACAGACAGAGTCTCTAGAATGCTAGCAGCGTTGATATTCCCTGGGTCAGCTATTTTTTTTTTTTTTTGTAGAACCTTTATTTACAATTAATTCAAATTTCACTTCCAGTTTTAACACTTTCCATTTCTTTGATGCACTTTCACCACAGATTTATCACTGGAAGACAAGGAGGCAACACAACTACACATGTTGGCATCTGTTCATGAACAAACAACAGAAGAGCTAGTGTTTGGTACTTTATATAATTACTCATAGTCAATATAGCATGATAACTGAAATTTGGACTATGTTGCTGAAGGACTGATGTGATTTAATTAACCACAGTAACTGAAAATTGTGTATGCTGGAATCATGCAAAGTGATAAATATTTGTATTTAATAAATAAAAATAAGTAATTTTAGAATGAATGAACTGGATCACTCCTGGGCCAGATTTAAGAAATAGGAATTGATGCCCTTCCTATTACACTTTCTGACTGATAATATCACAGAATTAGGCATATTTCCTAAAGTAGACAAGTATAGTATAGACACATATAAGAGATTAGAAGAGAAATCTAGATTATAATTCCAACTCTGTTACTAGTAACAAAGTTACATACTGACACTGTGCTTCTATGACTTGTCCTATTAAATAAAGTTAATAATACTATCAACTTCACAGGTGGTTATGAGGACCAAAGGAGCAACAGATAAAAAAGCATTTTTAAAATCTAACTAGATACTATCATATCAGCTATACACCAGGCACTATTGTAAGACCTTTCCAGAAAGAAAGACACGGTCATTGGAAAGTATATAACATTGACTCCTAGTAGTTGGGAAAACCTAATTCACTATGACCCAACATCATCACTAGTTCCACGGGGACATTTTCAGGATTCTGACAAAAGAACAAGGATGCATGATGTCCAGAGATCCAACTAGTTAGAAAGATCATTCTAGACTGCAGAAGGAGCCAAAAGAGTAGAGGGGAAAAGTTCAAATATATTCAATTATTTTATTCTAGTGAATACAAGCATAAATACCAGAAGAGAACCAACTAAGAAATAAAATTTACTTTGCAAGAATAGGGAAGGAATTATATTTATCATAAGTGTATAAAAAATAAGAATGCTATAAAAACAAGGTATGTAGAGCCAACAAACTTCATTGACATTTTCAGTACCACTGACCATGAAAGTTAATAGCACTGTTTGCTGAGGTCTGATTTCACAAGGAATTTCATATGAAACAGGAACGTGAGAGCCTAATAAGGATGTGTGATACAAAAGCAAAGGGATTAGATTAACTAAAATAAGTGGATTCCTCTCTAAATATAATCTACTCATAAGGACACATTCAGAACATTTGTATCTCATTAGGGGTATTAAGTGAGAAAAGATTCTCAATATCAAACAGTCCTAATTATAATTCATCTTAGGAAATAAAATGAGTTCTCTTCACTAAAAGGGAAAATGTACTGCGAGAAACAGCTTTAATATAATAACAGGATTGTCAATAAAGTCAAACACCAAACAAACCTAACAGCCCAAAGGAACACTGTGAAAACTGAATAATCACTCTCTAACAATACAATGTTTTTTTAGTCTATTTCTAAACACTTTACACTTTTCTTTCTCTTATCAATCATAACAATTCAAAGCGAAAATAAGTTTCCTAAGCAAAGAGTACACAATTATAAACAGCAGAAACAAATTAAATTAATACAAACCAAACACAAATGTGTTTGGCCCATCACACCTTCCACCAAGGTGCCGCCAGTGGTGAAAACGAAATGGTCAAGGAGATGACTTCATGGGCCACTGAGCGTTTGCTTTGTGAAGGGTCAGTTCTAGTTTTCAATCCCACCAAAAAGGGGGACTTGCCTTTCAAGTACCCCTTGAAATAGAAAATTGAAAATAGAAACAGAAAATTCTTTAAAGGATATACTGTGGATTGTGTGACTTAGTTATAGATTATAAAACCAGGAATCAGAGGCGGCACCCAGTGCTGGGTATCAATGCCACAGGCTCTGCCCTTCTTGCTGCACGGTGTGGTCCTGAACCTGGCCAAGATAAAATGTCTCATTGCCTCTTTGAGCATGACAGCCATGTTCCAGATGGGAAACTTTCACTACCCTCTCCTAGCAGACTCCCTCTTACAAATTATTGGCCAGAACTTAGTCACATGCCTACTTATAGACAAGTAAACTGCCAAAGGGAATGCAATTATCATGATTAAGGGTTTTTCTTCTATATTAATCATGAGGTATCTCCTATCCTCCCCAGGGCTTTCCTATTCTCCTCCCCACCCCTAGCCACTGGGGAAGAGAGAGGTGGGATGACATCAGTATTTTTAGGGTAGGCATCAGTATTTACCTCAATTATTTTAAAAGATCCATATGACAACTATAAAAGGGGCACAACAGTCATTATCGTTATCTAGGGCTGGGTCCCTGTAAGTTAAGAGACCATGCCACCCTTAGACAAACAGGGGCACCAGAATGCAATGAACTATTTTAGTTAGGTGAGTAAGAGCTAATAAATCAAAGTGGCTTTAAAAGAAACACAATTTTTCAGCCAACAGCATGAATCAAAAGAAAGTCTCAGTTCTCTTCAGTTTTACACTTTCCAGTTTAGATCTGTCAATAACTCCATTTCTGTTTTTTTAAAAATTAGCTGTCTTTTTTTCATTTAGGCAATTCTTCCCTTTCTAGAAAAGCAGTATCACGGTCAAGTTACAAGAGCTTATGTGATAGAAAAAAAATACACAGTATCTTCCTATATTTGGGCTCTCAGTTATAAGCTTATGATGAAGAAAAATACAAATACCTTGGAAGACTCAGAATGCAAACCCCCTTTGAGGCAGGGGCCTTCCATTCTGTATCTTAACTAGGCAGACAGTGTTTATCCTAAAATTGGAATTGTTAGGGCCAATCTCTTTTCAAAATATGGATGCAAATTTATGAAGTTCTTTCTTATTTTTAAGTTAAACTGCATCACATACTCCCCCCTCCTGGAACACATCCATCTTTGCCACTTCCGTGCTTTGGGTTGTCCTTTCCATCTTAACACCTGCTTTACCAATTAATGCTAGCATTTCTGCCATTCAAACTTTATCAGGTGAAATTCAGGATCCACGTGCAATGTCTCCTTTTCCTTCATGCCCAGGGATAGCCCAAGACTTTGAATCATTCTTCATAGAGCTCATTCACTATTCAGTTCAACTCTCAACCTCCCTGAGGCCTTTAGCAGACCCAGGAAAGATGCAGTGCTCTATAAAAGTCCCCCAAAATAATGACAATAAAATGAAGGCTGACTATGGTTGAAAACAAGAATGCTGCCTGCATCTTTCCTCACTTTTCTTTTTTTTATTGTGGGGGAGTCCTTCAAAGCAGTGCAGGTAGGAAGATGAACAAAAGAAGTGGGAAGGCTCAAGAGAAGATAGTAAGAACTCCACATTTGACTGGTATTTTTACACTCCGGAGATACCCAATCTGCACATATTTATACACAATAGAACAGACCCAGACAAATGATGACTGCTATTTCTGTTCTGTTTTTGTTTTTTTTACACACTCCAGAAGTCACTGCAATACCGGAAACATTTGAGAGACTGAGCCATCTGATGACAATTACAGGAATCCTGGAAGAGAAAAGAATGCTCAGGGAAGGCCAGGCAGCCATGCAATTATAAACCCTAGTCAGCCCCAGAGAACTCTCCACATGCTCCACATCACTGCCAGTGAGAGGTGGATGGTGACGTTGTTACTCAACATTCCCAGGCTGATCCTAAGCTCACACACACTGCTCCAGAGAGGATATCATGATTTTGGTTTGCTCGGTTTTCTCACCCTTTGAAGTAAGACACTTCATGATTGTCATGAGTTTGGTTCCCAAGGGTGTCAGTTTTATAGGAACCATGACTTTTACAGTAAAGAGATGATTTAAAAGGCAAACCACTGAAAATGTTAGCATGAAACTAAAATTTTTCCAAGTTCCTTTATTCTCTGAATTGATCTTTGTAGAATGCCAGAGAGGGGAGGTAAGGGTTGTGGTTAAGAGAAGCAGCTAACATTTACAGAGCACATCCCAGAGCAAGCCATTTTCAGGATTAAGAAGCCCTGCAAAGGAGATGGCATCCCAGTCTAAATGAGAACTAAGGCTCAGAGACACGATTACCCAATCCCAAAGCTCTTACATGAAGGTAATGGGGTGAAGCCCCAAATCCATCTGACTCTAGAGCCTACACTTTTACTACTAAGCTACGCTGCTGGTGACACAGCAAGTACATCAGAGATAGGATCAGTATAACACAAAGTGGCATTAACCACTCATTGTCTAATGAAGGCAACTGACTTAACTACTACTTTTTTTTTTTTTTTTTTTGGTACAAGGTCTTGCTCTGTACCATTGCTCAGCCTACAATGCAGTGGTGCCATCACAGCTCACTGCAACTTCAAACTCCTGGGGTTCATGTGATACTCCTGCCTCAGCTCAGCAGCTGGGACTACAGATACGCTCCAACAAGTCTGGCTAATTTTTTTTCAAATTTCTTGTAGAGACAGGGTCTCGCTATGTTACTGAGGCTGGTCTGGAACTCCTTGCCTCAAGCGATCCTCCCACCTCAGCCTCCCAAAGTGCTGGGATTATAAGCATGAGCCATCACGCCTGGCCTTTCTTTCTTTTTCTACATAGTTTTATGTCCATTTCTTTTCAAAAGTATATTCCCATGTCATTAAAAATTCCACAAAAGTCTTATCTTTTAAATAAGTACACCATAATATATTTCATAACTGAAGTCCTCCAATTTAAAGCCATCTGCAGGACTAGAAAACTTAAATGCTTGAAATAGTACAAATTTAACATAGAAGTCTCAAAGAAAGAAAGAAGTACATGAGACTGCTCAACAATGAATCATGATTCCCCCAGAAACCCTGCTGTTTCAAGAGGATGTACCTGAGTAGAATCACATTTGACAAACCTTTGCATGTTGGAAATATAATCAATCCATAAATACACATAAAAATGTACAAAATTAAAAATTAGGATTCCTAGTTACCATTCAATTATCTTCAACCAATGCCTTTAGTGGGTCTCTATGGAAGTCAAAAGTGTCAAATATTGTCAATTTTTCTTTAAATAGTCATAAGTTGAGTACTTGCTTCAAGCTGTTAGCAAAAGTTGGGCTTCTATCCCATGGCACACAACAAAAACTGCTTGACTACCTTATAAAACATGGTGGTGGCAACAATAAAATGTGATAGAAATAACACAAAGCAAAAATGATGACGACAAAAGTGGCAGCTTTCACTTACTATGTCTTTCTCAGGGTCAGTCATTATTCCTAACACTTAATATAGATTTTTCGATTTAACTCTCTCTAAATCCTATAAGGTAGCTTCTATTATTATCCCCATAAAGTAATAAGCAAATTGAACTCAGAAAACTTGAGTTCAAGTCCATGATTGGTTCTGGAAATAGTTTTATCTTTCCAGATATCTAACATCTCCACAATAAAAGTGTTGGGGCTGGGAGCAATGTAGATTAAATGAGCTCTCCCCTACTATAGATTTGACATTCATCTGAAAATATATGTGCTCCTCTCGACCCATGGCAAACACACATCACTAAATAATCATGTCACTGAACCTCGTTACAGCTTCACAATCTTTCATAGCACAGCACACTAGGAAGTTATTAACAATTAACATGAGTTAACCTTTAAAATGAAAGCTCACTGGCCTCCTAAGGATGCGACAGTATCACCTAGTTTGAGGCTAAGTATGAATCTGCTAAGAGTATCACAAAAGTCCAAAAGTTAAATATTACCAGTTAGAAATTTGAAACCCAAGATGAGATAAGTCTGTCAGTATCTCGCATACAGCTGATAAGTCTTGAGTAACTGGGGTTTCTTGCCACCCCAGAAAGCTGGCTGACCTAAGCAATTATATATCCCCACCAATAGTTGCCGACGAAAACCAAAACAAAGGGTATGATTCTAGTCTGCCAAAGTGAGGCATAAAAATTCATGCCAAGTCCTGGGAAAGGAAGCAGGGCTATCCCACCAAAGAGAAGGCTGCTTCTAGAAGGAAAGTGTGGGATATCCACAGGAGAGGAAGAGGTCCAAATTCTGATTTTCATCTGGCCCCGCTCCCACGTATTAAGTTAATGTTTTAGCTCAGTGAAAGTAATTACCAGCCAGGCTCTGCAATCCATCAGTTCACCCTGGGCATTCCTGCTGATTCTTTCTTTGGTCTCTAGGACCCCAAGAATCCCTTTTGTTGATCTGTAAGTGTGAAGGAAAGGTTGGTTGTTACTAGTTTCTCTCTTTCTATTCTAAATTTCTGCCAAGTAATTAGGAACAGAAAATGAACTATTTTCAAGTTTTTAATGGAAGCTATGGGGATTAGAGTAGGCAGAGCCTCTAACAAAAATAAGATTAAAACCATACATCTTTGACATCCCCCCTTCCAAGCAGAATGGACAAATGCAATTTGGCTCTAGGCTGTGAACTCAAGGACTTGATCCAAATCACCTCCCTTCTAATTTAGGTAGTTTGGCAAGAGCAGCTTATTCAATAAATGAAATATATATGGATTCACAAAAGACTTTCATATATCCCTGCAACTATGTTAAAGGAAAGTATCATCAGTATCCCCATTTTACAGATGAGGATAATAAAGTTCAGAGGTTAAAAGTACTAGCCCTAAGATCAAAGTGACAAAGCAGTCTCTTGATCAAACACTAGACTTCTACATAATTTTTCCAAGTATCACTAAACATATTATGGTTTAAAGGAATTTCCCCCAACTGAAAGTAATATTCAAACCTATGTTAAGGATTTTATGAATTAGAAAGCCATCCTAAGTGCCATTCACACAGTAAGCAGGTGTTCATTTTGCATTTTCCACTAAACTACATCGATCTGAAATAGGGAATTCTGAAAACACACCACGATGCTCCCTACCACCCTGTAAATCCATTTCCACTGCACAATTACACTGAATGGGCAATATAAATATAATAACGATATACCTACAGAACATGGGTATGTGTGTATACATGGCAGATACGAGGTAAAGAACCACGTGGCAGCAATGACAACAATGGTGAGCTCTTTCTGCCACTTAAGCTGTAAACACACTTGCTGCCTTTGGTCACCAGCAAACCCCATGAGAAGATGGTCTATGGCCATGTATCCCACGAATCCAAATGTCAGGTGCTCTGAGAACTAAACAAATATTAATATCCACAAGCCGGTGGTTTTTACTGTCCAGAACCAAGGGTCCAGGAGTGCAACCCAAATGAGCAGTGCTTGACTCGTTAGGAATATCAAAATGAAAATCCTTTGGAAAAGCCCAGTAAGTTCCCCACAGAACTACTTGTGCTACACCCACAAAATCACAAGAAACATACTCAAAAATGAACACGAGAGATACCCTAGTCAGAATGTTTTGTTTTCCAGAACTTTTTTACCTTCTAAAATCCTATTTTTGCATTGAAACTATTAATCAATTATTCTGTTAGTGAGAAAATGAACTTTAGCTCACCCAGGGAAGAAACCATATAGAAAGAGGAAAGGGAGACAAAAAGTCCTATGTCCTTCTCCAAATTATACTTTTAGAAAATACAAAGGAAATATTATCTAAATATGGTATACGTGCCCTTTTTTTGCACACATGTACAATGAAGCAGCACAGACTCTGTTCTCTGTAATTTGAAACGGACAGCTCAACAGTTAAACAAATCCTGTATGATAAGACTGAGAGGGATATCCTTTTCACATGGGAAAGTAGAGACTTAAAGGGAACCACTGGAACATATGTATGTATGTGTGTATATATTAATATATATTTTGCAGCAATTTCAATGATCATGTATTTCTAAGGTGTCTATTTAAGAGGGGCTCATCTAGAAAAAGCACTCTCGTACTACTT
>CAUYSK010002320.1:57500-122161 GCA_963575035.1 Avahi laniger
CTAATCCAGACTGAGAACCTGGCTTGGCATATCTGAAGGAAGTTAACACGGAGAAACTATCCGTGACTTCAACTGAGAATAGAAACTCTCTGCCTGCATCGTCCGCTCTGCATGCTGACCAGAAAGAGTCCATGGTGGACCACCTCTGCCTTTGTTAGCAGAGCAATCATCAGGCTTTATATTACTGATGTGCTGTAAAATTAACTTGGATAAGAAATAGTCTTCTCTTTCTTTGGGGTAGGCCCAATGTAATGTTAAGCAGATTACACTGTCTTAAATTTACTAATATTGTGATTATTATCTATGATTAACAATTCCCATTAGGCAAAGTTATATGTTTCCTTCCTATGGCGTGTTCTTAAGTTTTAGTATCCTTCTCGTATGAAGCCGCCCAACGAAATACCATTTCTGGAACAATAAAAAGATAATATCAATACCGTAGATCTTTTTAAGCCAAGAATGAATTAGAAGAATAATGATATAGGCATCAAGTCTCATCTATACAAAGATATTCCCAAATAACAGAACACAATGTAGTATCTTTCCATAAAAACAGGGCATATAAAAAAGAAACTATCAATTTTTTACCCAAATCTTCTTCTAAATCTTCCCACGATCACCAAAAGGAAATAGGGATCTATTTGTTCCATATATGCGACATATCATATTATTGTATCAGTCTACAAAATACAGCCTGTTCTACAACATGCATCAATTCTCTTATATGTAATTAACAAAGATGGAAGTTTTATTGGGCAGGAAGATAGAGTGAAATGCAAAAAGGAAATGAGAAAGAGGGAACGGATAGGGAGGTCAACAGGGGAATGCTCCTGGAGAAGAGGGACCTAAAAGGTTCTAAATATTATTAAACAGTTGTGGGAGGGAAGGAAAAGGATGGAAGAAACTCAATTCCTGCTTTCATTCATAAATTGTTTAACTGAACCCATTCAGAATAAAGACTAATAACTAATTCATTGATTAACATGAAGTTACTGTGATCTAAAATATAAAAATCCATCAGAGTGGTTTCTGAGACCTGAAAATTATGTTTCTGTCTAATATGGCTTATTTGCTATTCTCTTCTGGAGTGAGAAGTGAAAACAGAAATATCCTAATAGATAAACTCACAACAGCCAACGAGAGAATTTTATTAATGTACTCTGTATAATAAAGGAAAGAACACAGGCAAATCCTAGCATAGCTACCTATATGGCTGTCAAGACAAGATAATTAACATTTCTGAGCTTTAGCTTCCTTGTCTGTAAAATAGGAATAGTACTATATAACACAGAATCCAGCAAAAAGTAGGTAAGCCATATATGTTAGTTAACTATATGAGTTTTAAACGTGTAACTCCCCTGTTTACAAACTAACAAAAATTTCAGAGTGTTTCTGACAGTTGCAAGTGTTAGACATATTTCAATATTTAACCTTTAAAATTTTAAATACAGGTAAAATTAGATAAATGAAAGATAAGAAATGTGGATTTAAAAAGTAAAATACTGACAGCAAACTCTTCTGTAAGGCTCATTCCCTATCATTTTCATTATTACTCTTTTGATTTCTTTAATTATAATTTATTTGACAAACAGCAGAGCCCAGAATCCTGTGGTATTAGCATAGAAAGCTCCTTCAAACTAAAAGGCACAGAGGCTAGCAGCTCTTAGGGCCTACAGTCATACCAACCAAGCCCCAGCCCTGAGTCTACCAATTACTTAGCTGTGTGATCTTGGGCAAATTATTTTTTCTATCCAAACTCAATTTTCTCATTTATAAAACAGAAAAAAATAAAAATAGCTACAATAAATGTCTAAACACTGGGTAGCAGGCCGGGCAGAGTGGCTGCGCCTATAATCCTAGTACTTTGGAAGGCCAAGGCAGGAGGATCACTTGAGCTCAGGAGTTCGAGACCAGCCTGAGCAAGAGTGAGACGCCATCTCTACCAAAAATGCTGAAAATTAGCCAGGTGTGGAGGTGCACACCTGTAGTCCCAGCTACTCGAGAGGCTGAGGCAAGAGGATCACGTGAGCCCAGGAATTTGAGGTTGCTGTGAGCTAGGCTGATGCAACGGCACTCTAGCCTGGGCAACAGAGCAAGATTCTGTCTGAATTAATCAATCAATAAATCCTGGGTAGCATAATAAAGACTGTAGGTGTGACAATTGCTGTGAGGCCCAGAGACAGTCAAAGCAACTTGCCCAAGGCCTGCAAGCTTGTGACTGTCTTGGGACAGGCCAAGAGAACAAATCTGCCTTCCTGGTCCAAAAACACACATACTATGGCACTTTGCGCCCCAAAGAACCCCAACTCCTCTTACTCCTACCAGCCACAGAATGGGGAGAGACTTGCCTCTGCCATCTGACAACAGCCTATTCACAGACTTGGAACCAGACACAACATGGGTTCCCGTGTGACTTCTGAGAAATCAGAATTTGTTCATGTCAAATTCTAAAGTGGATCAGTTATTTTGGCCCAGGTTTAAACAGCCTGGGCCTAAATGCCCTTTGTAATGTGATGGGGGCTGTTAGGGGAAGGGTTGTTGACAATGGGATAAGAACCCAAAAAAGACCCCTGCTGGATCCCCCTCTGTTGACCTTTTGAGTGGTCTCCAGTGTGTTATCACTCAACATATTAGAGCTAGGACAGATCTGAAAACATCAGGAAGAGGTTTAATTTTTTAAATAAAAAATTCCTTCTGTTGCAGAAATCCAATAACTTCAGTGTTAGGGTAAGGGCCCTGGATGAGAAGCAAGAACACAATCAGTTTAGTTTTTGCCTTTATCGTGGCCTTACACACATTTAAATATATGATACTTTTATTTTAGCACCAGCTTTCAATAGATCAAGCCTACCTTTCAATAAATCAAATCATACGAGCTAAATTCCTTTCCTAACAAGCTCCGTGCATGTCTTGCCCAAATTCACATAATAAGAAAACAGTGTAGCCAGAACAAGAAGCCACATCTTAGGAGTCAAAATTCTGAATTCTTTCTACTCTACTGGCATCATAAAGGAATATAATTTGAACAGCTGAATAAGAATGTATAATTTAAATTGTATAAAAGGATGCTTTATCTTTCCTAATTGATGCTTTGATGGCCATGGTCCATTGATGATCCAGATGAGTAAGAGGCTTCTCTGCCTTCCCTCCAGGATGGTAAAATGCAAAGGTAGAGATGATTAAAGAAGCTCTTTAGTCTTTTTCTGCCCCCAGCCTCCTGACCCAACTCAGTTAATGACAGTGCTTATATTATTTGTCATGCAAATGTAAATCCACTAAGGCAACCTATGGTTAAAAATTTGCTTTGCTTTATAAAAAGAATACTATTGTAATATGAATTGTCCCTGATACTTGTCTACTAAGGCCCACTGTTACACAACCCACAGGACAGGCTAGGAGTAGTCTTTCACAAGACAGCGTATTTCCCCCCCATTCATTTACCTTGGCAGAGTGGGGCTAGAAAGCTGTGGGGAGACAAAAGAGAGGCATTCACTCTGCCTTTGTCTCAAGCCTTGCAAAACCAAGGAGTCCTGAAAAAAAAGCCCTCCCCTGGATACCCACAGCTTAAATAGGAGCTACCAACCAGCATCCTACTGGGCTGTTTGATTCCCTAATGTGAATGACAATGACTGAGTCTGGGGAACCAGATCATGCTGCTGCAGGCAAGAAGTTAAGCTCCAAGGCACACTCAGAAGGGCCCTGGCAAGCAGAGCCTGCAGCCAAATCCCAAGCATTGCTTCTCAAACTGCAGGTCACAGGGATAAGTGATGGTAAAAATCATCTCAGTGGCTTTCAACCATTTGTGCCTTAATGAAAGAACAAAATGCATCATGCAAAGTAAGAATAAATATTGTGTCATGTATTTGTATAACTGGTCAGAAAGGCTTAAAGCCAATATCCAAAGGGAAAAGCCACTACCCAGCTCCTCTACCTAAGAGTTAGTTATACAGAATGCAGACGATGTACTGTTAGATCCTCCAATTTTTTAAAGAGAAACCAGAACTCTGAATTGTCCCCTAAATTTTAAAGGGTCAAACTGTTTTAAAACAGTGTACAGAGCAAGCCAAACCTATGTGAAAGCTGAACCTGGACTATTCAGTATATATGTGAGTAGAAACAAAGCAGCAGAACTGATCTTAAGAAAACAGGAGACAGTCTGAGCAAGAGAAGGACCCCCATCTCTTCAAATAAATAGAAAAATTAGCTGGGCATGGTGGCACCTGCCTATAGTCCCAGCTACTTGGGAGGCTGAAGCGGAGGATCACCAGAACCCAGGAGCTTGAGGTTGCTGTGAGCCACAATGATGCTACTGCACTTTAGCCAGGGTGACAGAGCAAGATCCTATCTCAAAAAAAAAAAAAAAAAAAAAAAAAAGAGAAGAAAAAGAAACAGGAGGGCGAAGAATTTCTGCTCAACATCCCTGGGAAGCTGTATGTGTAGAAGCACTCCTAAAAGGCATTTGCCAAGGCACCAACCAGTGTTTGTGGGGGTGAGGGGGAGAAAACAGCCCTGAGTAAACAGGTGAGGAAGTATGTGGCCCTGGTGAAAGGGGCAAAGAAATAAAATATTGGTGGGTCTGATGGTTTCTGCAAACCTTCCCCGAGTTGGGTTAGATGACAGAGTGGAACTCTCAAACAGAAACCTACCCTAACTTTCCCTTTCACATCTCTTTCCATTTGGGAGGTGTGAAAAAGAATTAAATCTAAGGATTCCATCAGAAGTCCCCTTTTATTGCTGTAGCAGGAAGGGTTCTGCCTGCCCACAAAGTTTACCACCCTCAACTGCCTCCAGAGTTCTGTTGATCAGCGGTAGGGGAATTAAGCAGGGCATGGTGAAGAGCGAGCCCTTAACTGGGATCACCTTATACTACCTGGCTGGCCACAGAACTAAGACTGAAGCAGGCAAAGATCCTCAATCTCTGGGCTTCTTAAGTGACAACTGCCCTGGCAGACAAAGCTCTGGACTGCTGTGAGGGACTTGGGCTGAGGCTGCTGTGGTACTGCTCTTCTTCACCTCTCCATCTCAGGGAAAACATTCACAAAACCAGAGAAAACTACCTACCACAGTCCCATCTGCCTATGCTAAAACACTTGGGAGTCTTCTGAGCAAATGTGAGGCCCTCCAGCCTGAGAGCTGGTCTTGCATCAAAAAGAAAGCAAGGCCAGAAGCCAGCTCCAAATCCAGCTGTTCCCCGAGCTTGTGGTGCAGGTGTGAGATCATCCCCATGAACCTCACCTGCCTGCAGTTTGTCACCTCAATGTCATTACCACAGAGATGTGGCTGGGGCTTTTGTTTTACTTCACACCAGGGGGAAGTCATTTTGGGAATTTTTCATCTTAAACAGTTTTTTCTTAAATGTATGTGACACATACTCCTCACAGGACTTAATAAAATAGATGTTTCTCATGCCTGGAAAGTAAACCACAGCTGCACAGATTGCAAAAAAATTTATTTATTTTTTTTAAATTAACATTCTGGTTGGAATCATTCAACATACATATTTAACTATAATTTCTGAAAAAAGTTAAGAACCAACAAAAATAAAACTTTCTCAAAAATTAGTTTTAATATAACGATAATTAACAGGACAAAAACAACACTAAAAAAGGCCACATTTACTAGTGTATCCTGGTGTTTCTTTTTATTTACAACAAAAATAACAGAATTTCAAAACAGGGAAAATTCATAAAGCTCTGTCTTCCCACATAATTACCATGATGGAAGTGAGCACAAAAACTATTATTTTCAGATTCTTCAAAATCTATCCTGAACCTGACATTCCTGTGACAATGGAACAAGGGGGGTGGATAATCGTAACTATAAAGCTTCTAGTTGCTATTACAATGATTCCTTATAAATACAAATAAAGCAAACCCATTTTCTTGCAAGAGCTTTAGCTGAACTACATAAGGGGAGGTATTCTTATATGTGACCTCGATGCAAAGAACACAAGGTGCTTTCACTTGGTTGCTTTTTGTGGTTGTTTTGTTTTATATAAATCAAATGTGTTCCCTATCTAGTAAGTGCCTAGAGAAATAACAGTGATGGGAATATCGTTTTCATGACATTCTCAAGTGACTTCCAAGACACCCTTGTCACAATCTAGAATTGTTACAATGACAACAAGAAACAAACCTCAGGGACTCTAAACCTCCCCAGACACGGTGTACTAAAAGGATTTGGCTTGTCTCGTCTCTCCTGATTATGCAATATATCTTAGCAGCAGAAGAATGGTGACACGGACCACTGGGCTGTGGACAATGTTTTCTGGTCTCACTTGTTTCATCTCCTCATTTACCATTTTGTGTGTTGCCCTGATACTTGCAGTGAGATGAGCGTGGACATAACTCCAGGCAAGAGCAATGAGAGACATTTTTGCCTTGTCTGTAAGGTAAAGAACGTAGGAAGGTAAATATTTATATAGTTGGTCGGCCAGTACGTGAACTCACACATGCATGCATGCCCTTATATCTAGGTACCTAATATGTCTTCATTGGCATGGATGTATAGATGTGTCTGACTTTACATAGTAAACATTTTCCTTCTTCAAATTTTTTTATTTTTATTTTTTTATTTTTATTTACTTTTTTGAGACAGGGTGTCACTCTGTCACCCAGGCATAATGTGGTGGCACAATTAGAGACAGGGTCTCACTCCGTAGCCCAGGTTAGAGTGCAGTGGCACAATCACAGCTCTGTAGCCTCGAACTCCTGGGCTCAAGCGATCCTCCTGTCTCAGCCTCCCAAGTAGCTGGGACTACAGGCTACACAACACCATCGCTAGCTAATTTTTCTATTTTTTGTAGAGATGGTGTCTCACTATATTGCCCAGGCTGGTCTTGAACTCCTGGCCCAAAGTGATCTTTCTAGCTCAGCCTCCAAAAGTGCTGGGATTACAGGTGTGAGCCACCATGTTTGGCCTGCAGATACTCTGCTGGCACATTAAATTTCCTTGCTTCTGCTCTAAGTAAGAAATCCTTGAGCTTTTTTTCTTGTTTGAACAATATCTAGTCTATATCTTTTATCTTAAACATTGCCATTTAGTGGCAATCAACTGTTTACCCATGAGGTGAAATGTTACAAAAGGAGGATACATCCCAAGGTAGTTTAACTATGACCTCTATGTTTGGGTTTTCATGTTGATTCTGAATATGAAAATCCAAACTTGGATAATTTAGGGGTGATTACATATGTTAGTAAATATTAGTTTATGAAAGGAGTCATAATAAATTTCTTTAAAACAATAAGGCTTCTCTAGGGCATTTGAATATTTGAGTGGGAAAATATATATCAAAACCTGAAGAAGGCGCCAGGCACAGTGGCTCACACCTATAATCCTAGCACTCTGGGAAGCCAAGGTGGGAGAATCACTTGAGGTCAGGAACTCAAGGCCAGATTGAGCAAGAACAAGACCCTGTCTCCACAAAAACTTAGAAAAATTAGCTAGGCCTGGTGGTGTAGGCCTGTATACCACCCAGTCTCCCAACTACTCAGGAGGCTGAGGTAGGAGGATCCTTTGAGCTCAGGAGTTCAGTGAGCTAAGATGAAGCCACTGCATTTTAGCCCGGGGCTACAGAGTGAGACCTTGTCTCTTAAAAAGAAAAAAAAAAAAAAAAAAAAAAAAGGAAAGAAAATAAAGTAAAAGAAAAGAATATCTTAGGGGCTGTTACAGTGATCCTACTGTCTCAAAGACTTACCAAGGTAAACACACCACAACTGTCCACTGGAGATTGGAAAGTGCTTTTGTGTTCCCTATTAGTTTTAAGGCACTCAGAGAGATAATGCTATTCATTGTAACTTATGATCTCAAAGGAAACTAACACTTCGGATGATTATCTCTATCTAGCTTGCCATGCCCCTGGCCCTCAAAGTATAAACATTCATCGTAAGGAACAAGCTACCACAAAAAGAGATTATGGGGAAGTAGGACCCCAGGAAATTACAAAACACATAATCAGCAAGAGTTATATTCATCTGACCAGCCTCTGAAAAGCAGCTGCCCAAATTAAGCTCTTAAATTACCCTTGAAATGACAGTTCAGCTTTGAGCCAGTGGAGGCTGAATGCACCAGTATATTCAATATCAGAAGACAGTACTTCACTGAAGCCTAGGATACGTGTGCACACACACATCAGATCATGTGATCAGATGATGGGCATTTTATAAAATTATTGGAAGTAACTGATGCATAAGATTGAGACTTTGTCGACCATGATCAGTAGTCATAATCACAGTGTCTGGATACCATAGAACAATAGAATTCATTGGGGCTGAAGACTAATTGGAATTAAGATAACTAAGTATTTTTAAATGTTTCCAGTCTTTATGCTCTTTTTAAAATGTTATCTGTAAACGTGCTTCCCTCAATGGAAAAACAAACGTGTTCTTTCTAAACCAAAAGAGAAAAATTCTTAATCCTCCTAATCTTTCTTTTTGTTTTTACAGAGTGGGTCTCACTCTATGGCCCAGGCTGGAGTGCAGTGGCCCCATCATAGCTCACTGCAGCCTCCAACACCTGGGCTTGAACAACTATCCTGCTTCAGCCACCCAAGCAGCTGAGACTATAGGCATGCATCACCATACTAGGCTAATTTTTTGTTTTCTTTTGTTTTGCTTTAAGAGACATGATCTGGCTGTGTTGCCCAGGCTAGTCTCCAACTCTTGGCCTCAAGTGATCCTCCTGCCTCAGACTCCCATAAGCCATGGCACCTGGTTTCTAATTGGTGTTTTTCAAAAAGCTTGCATTTTTATTATTATAAGTAGATATTGAACTCTGATAACCAAATTCACCTTTTCCCTATAGTAAGCCCCCGGGGAAGCATGAGGTAGCAATGGAGGGATAACCATCAATCTCCAATCAAGTAGGAAGGTAAAGTTAGTAATTTGGAGTACACGGCTCTGAAATAAGGCTAGTCCAGTCTTCCTTGACTTGAGGTCGGAAGCTACTCACCTTTTTGTTCCTTCATTTGACTTAAGCTTTATTGCATCCATTTTTAACACCTTTCTTTCCTAATCTTCCTCAACCAGAATCATTAAAGTCAAACAGTTGAGGGAGCAAAAAGGAAAAAAAGTAGGAACAGAAACTACCACCAGGACTACCACCACCACCCACCACCAATAAAAACAGTAACGACAATAAAATAACTAGCCAGGTGCAATGGTGCACGCCTGTAGTCCCAGCTAGTGGAGTGGGTGAGGTGGGAGAACAGCTTGAGCTCAGGAGTTCAAGACAAGCCTGGGCAACACAGTGAGACCCCATCTCTACAAAAAATGAAAAAAATTAACCAGGCATGGTGGTGCACCTGTAGTCCTAGCTACTCAGAAGGCTAAGGCAGGAAGATCACTTGGGAGCCCAGGAGTTCAAGGCTGCAATTAGCTATGATCACGCTATTGCACTTAAGCCTGAGCCATACAGGGAGATCCCATCTCAAACAAATAAATTATTAATAAAAAAAAATTGTAGTAGCCATATGAAATGGCTTTTTAGAAAGATGAGATTTTAATATATTTTATTTAACCCATTATTACCCCAAAATTATCATTTCAATACAAAATCAATATAAAAATTGAGATTTAACATTATTTTTTCAAATCAAATCTCTGAAATCTAGTGTGTATTTCACACTTACAATACATCTCAACATGGACCAGCTACATTTCAAATGCTTAAGAGCCGTGTGTGGCTATCAGCTCCTTAATTTGACAGTGCAGTCTTACAACCAGCCAAGTTCTGTTCCAAGTGCTTTAAATGTACACATTCAATCTTCACAACAATGCTACATGGTAAATATTACCATTACTCTCATTTTACAGAAACAAAGAGCAGAGACACAAAATCACACGCTAGTAAGTAATAGTGTCAAAATTCAAAGCTTGGCCATCTGTTTAAAACTACTATGCTGTTAAGAACCTACTATGTGTTTGTACGACAGGCAGAGCTACATGTCTAAATAAACTCTCTCATGTGCTCCTCAGAACAATCCTAAGGATAAGTATTAATACCCCAATTTCACATTCTGCTGCATCATTAATAGAAGACATTCAGAATAGTGACATCATGACTTCACAAAGTAACACATGGTAGTAGATAGTAAGGGTGACTGATAAGTTCACAGGTCCTAAGCTAAAGGAACTTGTAGTCTTGAATAATATGAAACCATTACTAAGTAACTAGACTACAAGGTATAATAAACTAAAAGAGAGGTGCAAAAACTATTGAGGTGACTTAGAAGGAAAAAAAGTCTTATCCCATTAAGGGAACTGTCAAAGCCTTCATGAAAGAGGTGACATTTAAAAAGGACTAAATTAAGAAGCCTAGGATAAAGTGCTCAAGGAGCAAAGGCAAGGAGATGGAGGAAAAGAACCCTATGTTGTGTTGAAAGAACGGCTAACGTTCTTGTTGAAAGAACGGCTAACGTTTACCCTACACTTCAGTAGGGTAGGGTAAACACAGATCAGGTGTGGTGGCAAAGTTGTTCAAGCACCATAGCATGGAAAACACACATGATGTGCAAAGTTTGAGGAGACTAACAGCATGATCAAAACTGAGCTGTAGGTAAAATCCCTCTGGGAGCAATGGGAAGGATGCACAGTGGTAGGAGAGATTAGGTATGGAAGGCTGGTAGTAAGGACACTTCTGAAAGGGTTGAGGCAGGCAACTGCAATGGTCACAGTCAATTTTAAAACAGGAGGTGAGTATGAGGATATCTACATATAGAATCTTTAAGATCTGGCATCTAAAGTTAAGTTAATGACAACAGAATTTCAACTTTTGGTGATGAGTAGAGTGGTGGAATCATTAACAGAAACTTTGGATATAACATAATCCAACCAGTACTCTGGTTAACCATAATAAGTAGGAGGGTTTTCCTCTTCTTTTTTTTTCCAGCCTAAATCTCTGCTATATCTGTGCTTCCCACACAAGATCTGTATTACTACTATTGGCCTTCTATTGGGTTCTTACTTTGAAGAACTCCTCTCCTACAAAGTGAACAGTTAGTGGTTAGCAGAGAATGGTGAGAGATGTTATCGTTTAAGTAAGACAAAATAACTCTATACCTCACATTCTTCAATCCGAAGACAAAAGAATCTCAGATTCAGATTTCCAGCACAGCTGAATAATGCTCTGTAGGGACTGAATGAATAGCCATGCCTAAAATATTGGCCAATCACTTGAAGCTCTTCATGTTTTAACAGCAAAGTTAAAAACAATTTCCCTACTGCCTACTTGCCTCTTGCCTTTATTTATTATTTTTCATGTTTAATTAAAAAACATTCTCCACTTTAAGCAAATATTTCCCTTTTTCCCTTTAATTACCTGACAAATGGTAGTAGAGCTGCATAAATTTTGCCTGAGGTTAAAGCTGGAGTAGAGCCTAATCACTAGCTTGAGACATTGTTCTGGCCAAGTAAAGCAGAAAGCATTTATCCCCTGTGTTTGAACAATACTTAGACACTTCCATTAAGACCTTCTTTTACCCAGTGTTGATTTTGATTAACCCCCTTTCCTGATTTATGTGGGTAATCTCGGTGTTCTTCACACCACCACCTTAGGATTAAGGTGCACACAATGTAATAGAGTTCAGGTGTGCATGCTGTCTTCCATAGAGAACACAAACACATGTGCCAGTCCTACACTGTTAAACAAGCTGGGCAGCCTTCTCTTGATTCACCTGATTTTGTTCGAGATAAGCTTTCAGGTTTTTCTGTTGCTTTCCGTAAAAAAAAATATATACAAAGTATAGTGATAATAGCAGGTAAAGTCAAGGGAAAACAAGTATAGGTGAATGAAATAAATGCCAAATGTTAAGTATTAAGCAATTATAAGCTAAGAAAAACTAGGAAATTAATGGCACTTATTTTTTTTAAAAAAAATCTTAAGGCCAAATAGGACAAGATACACACACACACACAAACACAGGTAACATACATGCTTTTCCTTTTTTCCTTAAGAGGTCCCACTCCAAATTCTCAGGCTTAAGTATGTAGTCTTTCTTACATGTGTGGTCTAAAGATGCTCAAAGCACTTTTGTTATCCTATAATTCAATCTAGTAATAAAAGTATGGTGCTCTGGTAGAGTGAATTCAGGGCAGCTGGTAAATTTCACTGGAATCAAATGATCTCATCTGCCAACTATTCAGGACTCCCCAAAGTTTGGAAGTGCTCTTGTGTCATTGGTCATCTCTTCAGCAGCTGACAAGGGAAGTGGAGGGGGGTGAGGAGGCAGCTACCTTCCCATTTAGGGAAATCTTCCTGCATTCTAGCTCAATTTTCCCTCTAAGATATAAAAAACACATAGGCAGAACACCCTGATCCCAACTTGAAAATCTATCTTTGACATGGGTAGTTGGAAGGGATCTCAGGCAATCATTTGCAAACACACCAAATAGACTAAGTGGATTTGTACTGCAAATCCACTCTGCTGCCTGAACCATTAATGTCGTCCTCTGCCCCCTCTTTGGAGGCAACCAATTGCCATTTGAGGACGACTTTGTAAAATCTACAGGTGATGAAGATGATGATGATGATAATTAAAAATAATAATGCAACCACTTCTTGCAGTGCTGGGGATGTCTGGAAAGTATAAGGGTCTGGAGTCAGAAAGATGCCAATTCAAATTCAAATATCTTGGACAACCTGTTTAAACTCTAATTCCATTTCTTCATCCAAAAAAAAAAATCAGAAAAGTGAAGAAGCATAAACCCAGAAAGCTGGTGTGGAGATAAACTGAGCAGTGTTGATGGAAACACCTGGCACACTGAAGGTGTTTCACAAATATTCATTCATTACTCTCCTTCCTAGAGTACAGTTCACAATGCCTTAAACAAATTAGAAAGAACTGGCCCACCAACAGGGGTAGACTCAGATTTATAGCTTTTGCTCCTACAGGAGGCTCATAGTCACTCAAGAAACACTGAGTTCTCAGTGTACGCCAGGCACTGTTTGGTGCATTTGACATATATTTTCTTTAAAGTCCACCTTCATGAGATTTGATTTATTTTTCAGGGTCAGGGTCTGAAAGCAATATTTCCTCAAAAAGGAAAGCAATACTGAATAATACCCATCTTAGGATAACGGTGACAGTTTATTTGCCTCACTACTTTGATGCAAGCAGGATTCATATTCATTGTTTGTGTTGTGAGTCTGACAACAACCTAAATGTCACAGAAAAAGCAGGATTGGGGAGGGGACTGGAGACAGACCAAAATAAATACAATGTGAAATCGGCTGCAGAAGTATTAAGTCTGCAACTGTAAGACAAAAAAAAGATTTAAACTCAGAAAAGAGGGAAGGGGAGAGTGAGCCAATTTGGAAGTTTAAAGAGACCACCAGAATGGAAGTCCTCAGTGAGCTGCATGAGCTTGGGTATCTCTAGAGATGATACTTAAATCACAGGTGAGGATCTCATGATTCATAATAAATGGTCAAAAAGTGATGGTGATTATTATAGTGATTATTCTTGTGACTTTACCTCTCTGCACCTCAGTTTTCTCAAGCATCAGAGAAGTTCTGACTAGATTTGCAATTTTTGAGGGAAGGGAATCTGGATTTTTAAAAATTCATTAAAAAGGGGTGAGGCATTTTTTTAAGTGTTAAGAAGTATTCAGCTAGAGGACACTGCAGATCTCTTCCATTTCCTACATCTTATTCTGACAATATACCCCAGCTTCACTTGACCTCAGAGCCTTGGCAATAAAAAAAGAAAGTCCCTTCATCACTTGTCTCCAGCAAAAAACCAAATAAGTATTATAACAAAAATAAGTGGAAGAAGAGAGGGACATCGAATGAACCAATGAGAAAAGTGTATCATGAATTAAGAAGTGAAATGAATTCAACTTTGTGTCTGTGTTTGCAAAAAAAAAAAAATTGTAAGCTGTCTGTACAACAAATCCTCAAAGGAAAAAAGCAAATAATTAAGTAGAGATGATGTCTGATAGATTTCAGAGTCAGTAGTAAGATTATGGTTCATCCATTTCTATTTAAAAATACTAGCTGGAAATGTGTCATGGTTTTTAATAAACTCTACCATACCAGCAGAAATGATGTCCTAGTATCAGCACATATAGAAGGAATCATTGATGAGAGAGATATGCAGTCCAAGCTAATGTCTACAGAAACTTACTCATTAAGTACTACTAGACTACCTTTATGTTTCATACCATTGGGTATTCATACCAGGCACTCTGCAAATATCATCTCATTTAATTTCTGTAACTCTTTGAGATATGCATTTTTTTATCTCTAAAATGGTAATAATAAGACTTAGAGAAGTAAAAGGCATTGCCCAAGATCATACTGCTAGGGAGTGGAAGAATCAAGTTTCAAATGATAGCTTCATTTGGCTCCACAACCAGGTTTTTTAACTACGCCTCTACTCTCATTAAAAGGCACCCAAGAAAGGGTACTTCCTAGGAGGGAAGCTTATTACTTTGAGAGCATGTCATATTTTGTTCTATATTGATGGCATCTGCATATTAGGGTCAGTGAGGTCACTAATAATGTGGTCCTAGAGGAGAAATATTTCTCACAAATATAGACTATATTACACATACAAATGATCTTTTCTGAAGTTGGGAAGGCAACTACTCAACATTAAACTAAAATGGGCCATGTATATAAAGGGAAAGGATAAGAACACTAAAAGCCTGGGGTGGTATTCAATTGATGAATCCAAAAATCAAATAGCAATGAGCAAACCCTAGTTTAGGGCAATAAGCTCTGAAAAGGATTCAAGTAAGAAATAGGATGATAAAGTAAGTCATAAACAGGAACAGGGTCTGCAGGCCTCAGAAATTTCAGTATCTTTTCCACACTCTAGATCCTGTTGCTCTGGGGAAGGGGTGGCTACAGTTGCTTGTTTGTCTTAATAATTTAATAATGCTTACATTTTATCCATCAGAAAAAAAAAAATTTTTGTCTTTCCAATACAAGGCAATGATCCAAAAGCTAATGGCTTCTTAAATGAAAATTAACTCTTTTGTAATAGATTCTGTATACTATAATACATGCCCTGACAGTCAGTGTCTTAGCTAGCTCCACAAGAGAGTGTAAACATCAAGGGGTTATGATGGATCAGGCTAAACAGAAGTTGCAAGGAGTTTGGGAAACAGTATTATTAATATAATTAAGAAGAACCCTAAATCCCAAGACAAGGTAAATACTGCCAGCTCTGCAACAAGTTACAGAAGAAACAACCTGAGGACAGTCTTTTAGTCTTTTTTCCTACCTCTATATCTCTAATAAAATAGGAATTATAATTTAAATTAATAAGTCACATTTCAAAACATAAGATGCTACTGCTGCATTAAATAAGAGTGTTTTTACACTCAACATTATAGAGCATTTCATGTCTGTATGTATACTTGACACATAGGATCTCAAAATTTAAAATTAATCAATGTACATCACTAAAGCTATTAACTGTATTATTCCTTTACTCTTTAGCCATTTACATCCTAGGGAAGTCAGCTACTCATAGGAAGAATAAATGAAAATACATACAGTCATTCCTGTCCCTGGGTATCAGAAGTGCTGGTTCCAAGATCCCCAAGGATACCAACATCCAAGGATGTTCAAGTCCCTGACATAAAATGACACAGTATTTTCACATAAACTATGTATATCCTCCTGTATACTTTAAATTATCTCTAAATTACTTATAATACCTAGTACAATGTAAATAGTATGTAAATAGCTGTTATACTGTATTTTTAAATTTGTATTATTTATTGTTGTATTATTTTTTGTTTTGTTTTTAATATTTTTAATCCACTGTTGAACCTGCAAATGCAGATCCCTTGGATACAGAGGGCCAACTGTATACGTGCACGTATGTGCCCTATGTTTAAAGAAAAATTACACAACTTTTCAAAGTTAACTGCATACTGATAAATGAAGTGGGCGTTTGATCAAATAAGCTACAGACACAACTCTCCAAACATGCATATTACGAGGCCTAAAAACAGTGGAATTTCCCAACTTTAATTTGTGAATCTTTTCCTTGAAAAAGGAGGCCCATGATAGTCAGACTATATTGAGAGATTCCTCAGGGGTATATAAACATACAAATGTAACACAGGTTGAGCATCCAACCCCAAAAATCTGAAAAGGTCCAAAATCTGAAACTTTCTGAGAACCAACACAAGGCTCATCAAAACAGTTTGGATTTGAGATGTTCGACGGTAAATATAACGCAAATAATCCAACATCAGAAAAATCCAGAATCTGAAACCGTTTTTTGATCTCCAGCATTTCAGATAAGGGATACTCAACCTATACTGGTGGGCTGAAGTGTTGTTTTTCCTCCTAAATAAACTCAAAAAAGGAAAAAAGAAAAAAAGTATTAAAATGAGGTAAGTTCAACTTAAATCATTATAATTTTCTCCTATCTTCTTCTTTTCAATTATCAGAAGGCTATTTATGGTAGCAAAAGTAAACTAAGGAAAATATACTTCAGTGATATAAACTAAATGAGGCATTAAGAATGTAATTTGCAGGCTGGGTGCGGTGGCTCACGCCTGTGATCCTAGCACTCTGGGAGGCTGAGGTGGGTGGATGGCACAAGGTCAAGAGTTCGAGACCAGCCTGAGCAAGAGCGAGACTCCGTCTCTACCAAAAAAAAAAATAGGAAGAAATGATCTGGACAACTAAAAAAATATATATATATAAAAAATTAGCCGGGCATGGTGGCACATGCCTGTAGTCCCAGCTACTAGGGAGGCTGAGGCAGAAGGATCGCTTGAGCCCAGGAGTTTGAGGTTGCTGTGAGCTAGGCTGACGCCATGGCACTCACTCTAGCCAGGGCAACAGAGTGAGACGCTGTCTCAAAAAAAAAAAAAAAAAAAAAAAAGAATGTAATTTGCAAACAGCAACTTTTATAAAGTAATGTACTCAGAATCTGACCACTCATCAAATATTCATAACTTGTTTACATTTCATGCCAATTTTCTATTTAAATTATAATAATAGTAACTATCAAGTATTGTGTCTCCCTCTACTCTGTTAGTCTTCATACTAGGTTCTACATCCTAATATTGTCTCGTTTTTATCCTTACAAAAACCATACAATAAGCCTAACTTTCATTTGTAAAAAAGAAGAAACTAAGATGCAGTAGTTAAACTTGCTGTGGTCATACATCAGTTATTCAAATCAAGTAAGCCCAGATGCAAAAGTTCATCGTTTTAAACTCTCAATGGTATTTAAAGAAGGGCTAATACAACAATATGGAGAACTGGGTAATTTCCTACTGTATATTCTCTAAGAAAAAAATTAAAAAAGAGAGATAGGCAGAAGGATGGCAATCCATTAAGAACTTATCAGGAAAACCGCCTGAAGCTTATTTGAAGGCTAATTTCTGGAATCAGGAAACATTTTTAAAACATCAAAGTTGTTGTCATTTACCCAAATGTGTCAGATGCAATAAAGCAAATCCACATCAAAAATTTAAAAAAAAAGCTGTGTGAAAAGTAGATAAAAAAAAAGATTAACACAGTGTTGAATAAATGGAAACATTCTAGCTGAAACTGAATATTCTAGTTCAGAACTAATATATTCAACTACGTGGAACATTAAAATATAATCAAACATTGTACTATCATTATTATTCTATAAATTTAAATATGTATTTTTTAAGCCAAGAAAAATTACAAAAGCCCTGAACACAAAAAGTACATACTATAAATTGAATTTATTACTTAGGAAGTGCCCCTTTTCAAATTACTGTAACTGGTCAAGTAGTTTCAAGGACCTAGAAAATGGTTTTGTCTTATCAACATAAAGTCCTCCTCCACACTATGATTAAACCACATTAGCTCTCTGCTACTGCAAGTTATCCAATGGATCTTCTTCATATCAGGACATCAAGCTAAGTTTCCTGAAGACAATCAACTGAGCTTGTCTTGTTTTATTCACTAGAACCAAATTAACTAGATTACTAAGAAACAAACTCTTAATACTCTTATTAAATTCTGTTCAGTGATCCCTAACAAATTCTTTCTCTAAAACTACAAGTAGAAAAGTTTGTATGTCAAACACTGTATATAAAATAGTTCTATGGTTACATATAAGAATTACACATGAAAATTTTAACTTAACTAAAATAATTTAAAACTCACTTAGGAAAAATTTTGACTGCCTTGATTTCAGTAACTACAGAAATATTTGGAATACAGAAATTGTGTTTCTTTTTTAAACAGGTGATCTCTGACAACTCAGAAAGCTGAACTATGAAGGAAGAGAAAGCTCAGGAAGTAACTTCAAGCTCTGCTCAGTAAGAACATTCACTGACTTCCTCTAAAGGTTTTTTCCCTTCTCTGTAGAGGTGATTTTGAAATTTCATTCAAATCCCTAACAGCTCCTAACAAATTATATGAAAATTGTGACCTTATCATAAGATGCCTACAGACAATTCTAATTAATTTTAGTTTGTAGAATGGATTAATGAATGCATTTTGTAACTTTTTGCATAGGTTATACATACATCCATTAATCCGTAGTGAGAATCTAAAAATAACTCCCAGAAAATCCACAAAGAAACCTAATGGTTGGGCCGGGGGCTCGGTGGCTCACACCTATAATCCTAGCACTCTGGGAGTCCGAGGCAGGAGGATCGCTTTAGGTCAGGAGTTTCAGATCAGCATCAACAAAAGCAAGACCCCATCCCTACGAAAAATAGAAAGAAATCAGCCAGACGTGGTACAGGCCTGTAGCTACTCAGGAGGCTGAGGCAGAAGGATAGCCTGAGCCCAGGAGTTTGAGGTTGCTATGAGCTAGGCTGATGCCACGGCACTCTAGCCCAGGCAACAGAGCGAGACTCTGTCTCAAAAAAAAAAAAAAAGAAAAGAAAAGAAAAGAAAAAAAGACCTAATGGTTGGCATTGAGAAGTGAGAAGAACCTTCTGCCACAGTAACCAAAATAGGCTCTGACTGCTATCATTATCATTGAGAAGGTAATGTATCAAACAACAGCGAGGTAGAATACATTATTTTATCAGCCTCTTTTCCCTGAAGTGTTTAATTGAAGGGTTTTTCTTTTCTTTTTTTAATGTTTGGTAATTTTATGATACGACAACATACAAAGAAACTGTAAATCTAATGGCAGAAGTTGAAACTTCTGGAAATTCAAAGGTGCCTTCTTCTGTGACTCTGGATAAAGCTTCCTAATATTTTTTCTTTCTTTCTGAAGACCACATATATGACACTCTTTCAAGTAAAATGTACTAAAGAAAATGAAGGGGGAGGAAGGCACTTGCCTGTCCTCAGCCACCTCTTGGCCCTGGTTCTCCCTAACTGTTATCTCCATGATAAGCAATGGTGCTCTGAGGTGCTTTCATATTCTCAATGCTCCAGAAGTGATGACTGAGAGGCCCCCAGGCACCTCAAACCAACGCTGTCACTTCTAGTCACTGCTCAACCCAGCTAATGCCATGCCTGTCATGACAAGCACAAGCCACCTTAAGGCACCACACCTCTGCCTCAACAAAACATACTTTGAAAAGGTATGAGCCACAGAGGGAACCTGTTTCAGGGGTTGCCAAGGGAAGCCAGCCTGGTCTATAAACAGCAGAGAAGTAGTGAAAGAGAACCCAAAGCCACAGATACACGATGACTGTCAGCCCTGAGTGCAAATAATTGTTCTATTTCCCGTATGGATTTGGGGTGGTGGGGAGACAATGACATACTACGATACAGTTTGACCAGGCCAAAGGGGGTTTAGTTGTCAGCCTAAACCTGCCATCTGGTGTTAAGATATAGCAGATCACACCCCAGATGTGTTCCTTCAAACAAATCAGATCTTTTGTCTTACCACTCTTTTTTTTTTCTTTCTGTAAAGAGAGAGATGCCTGTCAAAGATACAAATCAGCTGAAGTTTACTTTAAACTTAAAAACTCTCATGAATTTACTCAGCCAAATGAGCAGGTATGTCATTTCGTGCACTCACACCCCAAAAGGAACCACTTTTCAAAAACGGTACCTAGAGATGCAGAGCACAAAACCATTTATTTCCTACTCATCAACCCACGAAGTTGGGGCTACCCCTGGTCATCCATAAGCCACTTCATTTGAAAAACAAAATTTGTTTCAGTGAAGTAGAGTTCTGAAATCCCTGTCCTCCTCTTTATATTTGTCTCAATATCTCATTCCGCAAGTGGAGTGGGGAAGGGTTATGCAGTGCTATCATTTGCACCTCATTACACTTGGGCTGGAGCTTTGAGAAAGCTGATATTCCCTCTAAATTTTTACAGATGCTTCTAGTTTACCAGTTCATGACTGCACTACTAGAAAAGACTTCCTGTCTCTAAACTGCTTGCTGGCATGTATGCTGAATTTCAAAATCCCTGAAAAAAGTAGACCTTTGTGGTGTTTCCTTAACTTTCTTCCTGAGGAAGGGGAAGGATCACCAAAACCAAACCAAGCAAAAGCTTCTTCTCCCATAGAGTGAGACTAAATCTGAGAAATATTCCCTCCTAACTATTAACTATTCATTTTGATTTGGAAACTGCCTCACAAAAATGTTCATTAACTAAAAGATATTTGTGCAAGGTGTTTTTCATCAAATTAGGACTCTGGCATGTTCAGTAAGTTGTGGAAATAATTCAACCACAGACCGCCTTTCACCTGAGCATAGCTGTGTTTCCTTTTATTTCATATGTGTCATTTGAAAAATACTTTGGGACAAGAGAAGGGACACTTTTTAAACTACCACCTCCCTTTATTTAGTGGCCAAGGTTTCTCAAAGTTCAGGGCAGGTGACACTGGTCTGTTCTTAATCTTTACTGTTTTAGCAATGTTAAGGCTGATGACGAGGGACACAAATCCCCTGATGGAACTGAATGCATTCCAAGCTCCCCGACCCACTCAAAGCCGTAATCCCCTGCAGCTGGATCTTACTTACCACCATGCACAGCTAATACATTTTTTAAAAGCTAGTCACTGGTGACAAATGTAAACTGGACAGAGCAGCTCCCTCTTCTCCCTGCCTTACACCCCCACCCTTCAATCTTCCCCCATAACCCAGAGACTTGCTGTTTCTGTGATGGATAGGACCTGCCTTTTAGAACTACCAAGCCTAGACGGTGTAAGTGACTAGAAGGTTTTAAAAGCATCTTCAACTGTCAGACTGTAACAAAAACAACAGAAAAATCATCCTTAACACAAACGTTTCACAACTGGGAAAACCCTACAAGTTGAGATTATTGTTGCTATACTGAGTCCACTATTTATTTAGCTATCACATGCAGGGAAACTATTCTGGCACCCTGGCTATTTGATTGAATTAAGCTGGTTGCCATATTCCTGAGTGTAATAAAATAAATGCAAAAGAAAATTTTAAATTTAAGATTCTTTACTGATAAAATTCTTGGAACTCTTCACTTTTTTTGTTTTGTCAGAAATTTAACTGAAATATAGTAAACAAGTAGCCTTTTATGGTGGGCAAGTATGTTTTCACCACGAATTTTGATCATCTACTTAGAAAAAGAAACCGAGTAACTCAAGTGGACAATAGCTCTGTGCTAGATGAAATCTCCAAAAATAAGGTAAACGAACTAAGAAAAATCACAGCCTAAAGAAGGATGGAATGATGGATGGATGGATACATACATAGAGCTATCTAAATTAAGAAAAAAAGTCTCAAACAGAACCAAAATTCCATATAATGCAGATGACAGATTTTGATACAGAGACAAGATCACCTGATGCAGAAAAACCAACGGTTAACATACATGACTTTTTCTGGTTTATTCTCATTCCCAGATAACTGGTAGTAAGTGCTATGATTTAAGTGATATTACCAATTAGACTTGGAGATAGCTACCACAACACTGACTACAAGCTTAAATTGCATTAGGTTTAATTACTGCAAAGTTACATCTGGAGAGGGAAACATAATTTTATATCACTCTCAGCATTCTAACTTGAGCACAATCCCTGCATGATACATACTCGTCCAAGTAATTGAGGCCCTAAAAGGCACCACAGTTAATAATGTGTAACTAGCAGAAACACAGAAGTGACAAGCAGGTTTCCATGAATTAAACTCACATCTAATTACGTGAACTTTCAGTGTTCTTCTAGCCTTTCTAAAGGCTATTTCAAAGCAGGTTCTCAAAAGCAGTCTGGTGACTACCCTTAGCAGGACCCATGGAAAAGGAATTTAGCTAAGAGTATGGGAGGGAAGAGGTATTATACCAATAAAAAAAGATATTAAGACAATGTGCTTGGGGACCAGGCATGGTGGCTGATGCCTGTAATCCTAGCACGAGGACTGCTGGAGGTCAGAAGTTTGAGACCAGCCTGAGCAACAACTAGACCCTGTCCATACTAAAAATCGAAAAAAATTAGCTGGATATGGTGGATGTGTCTGTAGTCCCAGCTACTTAGGAGGCTGAGGCAGGAGGACCACTTGAGCCCAGGAGTTTGAGGTTGCAGTGAGCTGTGATGATGCTGCTGCACTCTATTCCGGGCAACAGAACAAGACTCTGTCTTAAAAAAAGAAAAAAAAAAGACAATGTGCTTGGAAGAGTTCAGCTGTGATTTTCCTACTTGTCACCCATTGTCACATTCCCAGAATCCAGACAACTCAGTCAACATATGAGTAATTCAATCAAAAGGGAAAAAAAGAAACTGTTGTTCATGGTGACTTTAGTGCCTTGGGACTAAACTTAAAAATGGGGTGTGTGCAAGGGAGGGAATTTGTGGGTGTTGGTGAGAGAACAAGAAGAGGAGGTTAAAAGAGTACTATGTATACACAGGGTAAAAAGTACTTTGTGGTACATATGGGGAAAAGCGTGAAATACATATAGTTGGCTACACTTTTAAAGACTGAATTAAAGTACAGGAATACCAAAACAAAAAAGGAAAGAAAATAGGCCCCTATGATTTATAGATTTCAGAGTCATGAGTAATGGCAACATGTATTTAGTTTGAATCCACATGATATGTGCATTCATCCAAAAAATATTTATTAAGGCATTTTTGTATTCTTCATATAGTAATCAAAGATGGCAGTGCTTTACAGCATTACCTTATATATCTATTATAAACTGCAAGTAGTATTTCCACTTCAGAATACAAAATGATCTCAGGTCTAAATTCCCATGTCTGCAATGATATGTTCACACTATAAAGTTGTCCAAAAACTTACACAAAATGTAAAAGGTTAAACCTCAGGAAACAAAACTGAATCATACCCAGACGTCTGCAATGTTACTTAAAATGTGATCAATATGGAGTTGCTTAATTAATCAAACTTTTTAGTACTAAAATAGCATATAATTGTGCCTAATAAAAAAAAATCACAGGTCCAAAATCGTAACTAATCCAGTGAGAAATATTGATTATATTTTATAGGAAAACCACAACAAATAACAAATTATATTTCTCTGAATTTCCAGGAACCAATTCATAGTACTTACAAAAACCTAACTGAAAATTCTTATTCTTGAATAAGCATAAATCCTTTCAAACAAACGCACCTAAAATGAATACTGTCTCTTTAAGTTGAAGGACCTGCTATAGTTAGGTAGTATGAAGCCAAGAAAAAGTTCTGAAGTTTAACTCTCAGGAGCAAACATTTTCTACTTGTGAAGTAAACTCTGTTGAAAGACAGCAGACTACGGTCCCACCAGTAAAAACAGGAAAGTTTTCAGCCAGTGACAGCTTTGCCTACAGAGAAAAAAAAAGTGTCATAGACTCACTTTATTAAACCATATGCTCATTGCCCTGTGAAGAAAGCAGGGTCACTAATTAGTTCATTCTGTGAAAGAAGCCCTTCCTGATCCCGTTGACTTTTGTCCCCCTGGTTAGCTCCAGCTATTTCTGTCATGCAACTTGAAAATCACTGGAGGGAGGAAGATCGCCATAACAACCGCTGAAATGATCTTGTGGAATGTGTCTAGTGGCACTGGAATAACCTGAATATGTGCTCCAGATGTGTCGGCTGTCAGGAAAAAAGTAAACACATCTGATGGACAGCGTATGACTAGATGGCCTGGAAGCGACTCCAGAGGCCGGGAGGGGGAGGGGCCACATGTGTGAGCTGGGGGCAGCGGGCTGGGCAGGGCAGAGCAGAAGGGAGGCGAGTCCCCAGCGGCACCAGGCACGGAGGACCTGGGGCCTGGGGCGGCCTGCGAGGACTGAGCGCGACTGTTCCGCCCGCGTCCCTCCCCTGAGTGGCCTCTGCGGGACTGCAGCGGCCTCAGCGAATTTCCGTCTGGCACGGACTTGTGAGCATTTGGGAGCAAACTAAAACATGAATGCTGAGAGGAAAGGGGAAAAGAGACGAGCGGGTTCGGAACATTTTCTGTCTTAAATATTAATGGCAGCATGTTTCTAAAGCATTCTATCTTCAGGGGAGGGCTGTCTCCCGGCCTCTACCCTCCCCCTACCAAGTAAATGGTTTTGCTTTTTTGCCTGATATGCATACTCTGAAGCACTCTTTTTATTAGGTGACTGAGTGATTACATTCCTGATCTGAAAATGTTGGCTTTTTTGATGGTGGTGGTGTTCCATAGGCTTTCACAAGTTGCACAAGTCGGTTGGTTCCCTAACCCAAAACATTTTTAAAAAATATTTTTCTAATGACATACGTAGAAATGACTAGAAAACCTGATATAGGCCAAAACACATTTTCACCTTAGTTCCTATTCTCAGGGGTGTTTGCAAAGAGAAGATTTAGATCTATGCTTAGTGCTGATGTTCATAAACAAAACCGCAGTTCTACAAACATGTACGCACAGTAAGCACTTGTTGAATATTTGCTGGATCAAATTAGTTCTTAATGTACAGGACTCAACTACAAGTACTACTTGGGTTCTACATATAAACAGTGGCAGGAATTACTTAAAAATAAGTAACCAAGTTTAAAAACATTTAAGAAAAATAAATGGGGAAGTTTATCTCCCCAGGGGAACAAAAATGCAGCCCAAATGCCCTATTTTCTTTAAAATAGGAAACTCCATATTCACACTGCTGTACACCAACTACCTACTTGTGCACGAATCTACCACATTTTAATGCCTATTCCTATTCCAAAAGTTTGTAGAATGGGACTAAGTTTTAGAAAATATGTATAAAAGTATTCACTACAGTCCTCTCATAAATGCTTACATCTGTGAAAAGGCTGCAAAGATTTGTGCACAAATTTAGAATCTATGTCAAAATCTTTTCAAGCAACATATTCCAAATTTTCTTTTAAAAATTCCACAAAATTGCATTTCAATAAAAATTCTAATGGTGTTTCCAAAATGGCATAAACAAAAACCAAAACTGCATTGGAAGGCAATTATTTCGATAATATATACAGTTAAGATTTAAAAATCACTTATTTAATGTTTAAAATCCTTGAAATTGCCTATGGTTAACATTCATTAAGACTAATAAATTATATCGCCTTGGCTAAGGCAAGGCACCATTCACCTGGTATAGCTGTTCCTCAGTATGGAGGGGTGGTTCAAGGACCCCCACAATTCTTAATTCCCTATATAAAGTGGCCTAGTATTTGTATATAACCTACACACGTCCTCCTTTGTACTTGAAATCATCTCTAGATTATTTATAACACTTAATACAATGTAAATGCTATGTAATTACCTGTCATACTATATTGGTCAAAGAATAAAGACGAGAAAAAAGTCTGTCTGAAACACCAGCAACAACATAATATTCTCTGGAATTTATTCCCCATTATTTTTGACCCACGGTTGCTTGAATCTGTGGATTCCGAACCTATGGATACAAAAGGCAGACTGTACTTTCACTCAAGGTGATTGCCAACTTAAGAATCTCATTTCAATTTCTAGGTATGTAAGTACATATTTCTCCTTTGATAAAACTCATTTAGTGACTCAGATTCTGAAAGTAGATCACCAAAGGGAAAAAGAAAACCATGAGAAATTATTATTCGAGAGCAGGAAATGGAACAAATCTTCAACTCACTCTTTACTCTGTAATTCACATATTTAACCTGGTAGAAGAAGACCCTTCAGCTTGGAGGCTGAAGGACTTAAAATTTGATGAAATAGGTGAAAGAACAGCAAGGGGGAATGGCACTGCTTCTGCCTTCTAGAAACTGGATTCCATTGGCAGCTGGCTGAATGAAGCCAATAACAGATTCATGGTTGTGGAAAATGTTTCATCCTCTAAACGAAAACGTCGTTATTTCCTTGTAACAGAAACTGTACTTCTTGACAAGTTAGACAAACTAAGATAATCAATGCCAAGGTCCAATTTATAAAATTTGTTGGCAACATATAAAAAAGAAATAATCTGAGTATTGCAATTATTTGCAGAGCATACTTTATTATTCCAGTCTAATCTAGCCCCGCATTAAAAGACTTAAAAAGGGGCTGACATATTTCCAAATAAAAAGCCAAATATTTAAAAGCTTTTATAAGCCAAAATTATAAATGTGCACATTTGTACAAAGAAGTGCCAAATGTATAAAAGATGGATGAGTTTCAGTGACCATTTTCATTTGCCTTGATCTTAGTGTTCAACCAATAAGCAAAAACCTCATGTATATTCAAAGAACTGGAATGTATCTGTATTTGTTTGTGTGATGTTACTTATCCAGTTAAAATTTCTTACACTGAACTTATAGTTAACTTTTATAAGAAAACTCACAATTGAAGCATTGGATCTTATATCGAATTCAGAGTAATAGTTTTTCAGTGAGTTTTTATTGTTGTTTTTATTTTTTTATTATTAGGAACATCAAAAGATTGGAATAGAATGAAACCTGGAATTAAGGTAGGAAGTATTTAAAGTTGCAAGAGTTATATAATACCTCTATGAACAGATTTGGTGGTTGAACTCTACATAATTAAGCTTGTGGCTGACATCAAACTTCATGTATGCACTCTGCCCTTAGTTACTGTATTTTTTTTTTAAAACTCAATCAAATGCTCATGGATTATGGTTCCTCGAACCACCAACTTCTAGACAAAGTCACCAAGCTTCACACAGGCTCTCCATAATGCTTTTCTATTTTACTCTACTGAGCAAATAATAGGAATGGTTATAAAATGCACAGACTATTGGATATGCACACCCATCAAGCAAGATCTAGGAAACTCTGGAGAGTTTAGCAGCAATTCTTTTGCCATTCTCTGTAGTATACAGACCAGCACATGACTATTAACAAGTTAAAGAAGGCCAGAAGAGTTTAACACTCAAGCAAAACAAAACAAAAACTAAGGACAACCAGCAAGCCAATCTATCAGAATTACAGCTGGCTACGAGTAAAATAGTCCAATGCCATTTCCTGGAATTTTTTAACTGTCCATCTACTAGGTTTAATTCACATGGCACTGTTTCTTGAGCAGAAACAAGAGAAAGTGACGGGGATGAATGAAACCAAAATCTAGACTAAAAACAATGATTTTTCTGATTTCTGTTGAAGAGAATAACACAAATTCTTGAGAATAGCATTTTAAGTAAGACCTTGTCTCAAAAAAAAAAAAAAAGCATTCGAAAGAATGTGAATAAGGACTCCTTACTTATCCCTTATTAAAACTACAAGGGAGTCTTCAAAGGAAAAATATGAGGCTATTACACATACTTTAATGCCAATAGAATAAAAGAATAAAATACAGAAGGTTCTTTGAGGTCATCAGTCGTGTGTCATGCTATCAAGGGAAAAGAAGCCATGAAAAAGCATAGAATTCCACAGAATTCTATGAAAGCAGGCAATCTGTGAAACGGAACAGAGAACACAGTACGTTCTGCCCAGTTTTAGAGGCCTAAAAGATTCCCTTTTCAAGAACATAGCTATAACATTTAATCTGCTTATATAATGTCATCAATTTATACATGATTTTCTAAAGACCTCTGCCTCACCCATACCCTGACTATAAAACCACTGAGTCAACGAATCCTAACCCAAGTTTACAACAAACACAGAATATTCTCTCAAGGGGTCTGTGAAATCTTCAAAATAAAACACATTAATTTCTAAAATAAATATTTTCCGTATAGTCTTTAGAGGGAGAAAGAAGAAAGAGGTGAACACAACCTGGGAAAAGTTTCTTGGTCCAAATTCCTTCTTATTACAGACCAGGAATCACTTTTACAGAAGTTCACTGATTCATCCAATGTCATATGGCTATGTATCTGGAGCATTAGAACAAAAACTCTCATGACAATGATACACTTCCTACAAATCCACCCTTCTCTTGCCACTACCAACTTCACTCCCTATCCCAAAATGACAACTGAGCTATTCATCAGATGATCAATAAGATCTTCTCTCAGAAGCTCTCTGCCTAAAGAAGAGGACAAGATTAACAAGGAAATCCAAAAACATTTTTCTGGCCAGTTTCAATCTTCTGCACCTATAAGCATTTTACCAGGATTGTTAAAAAGTAAAGAAAATACTCACTTTGAGTCTGAACTCGAATTCCCTTTCCATTTCCTGGAACAGTTGCTCGCAAGAAATGAAATGCCAAGAGGGAAGAGACAAAAGCTAGACTGAGAAGCTGAGAGCTTTGGGGTCATTAGTCTCATGGTAGTAATGGTTGACTATATTCCTTTATTGTTCCTTTATCACTAAAGGCAAAGAGCAATTTTTTTTTCTCTGCTGTTTTGTCAATGTTATTGTCCTTGCAGACTCATCACGGGCCCCTGACATGCTGGGATTGCTGGTTACTTGGCCATTTGCCATAAAGAATCATTACTACTGCACTTAACACAAATGGTGTCCCTGGCTCTAGGAGGAGGACCACCTCAAATGGACTGACAGGTGGCCAAGCCAACCCTTCAAAAAAACCATGTGAGCTCAAACTCTGCTTAAAACCTTCAACAGCTTCCCATTTCACTTAGAATATTGGCTGTGGTCCTTAACATGGCTGACAAGTCCTTGCCTCCATGGTCTAACACCCACTTACTAGCCTTACCTTGCCGCAGTATTCTTTCTGAACCACTTAACAATGGCCTTCTATCCACACTTCCAATGCTCTGAGTGCCCTCTGATCTCAGAGCGTTGGTCCTTTTGCAATACTCAGCACCTTCCACCTTATCTTCAGAAAACCTAGTTAATTTCTTCCCATCTTTCAAATCTCAGCTCAAACAGCCCTTCAAAGAAATCTTCCCTGATCCCATAAACCACTTTTGGTGGTCCCTGCTTTGTATTTTAGGGTTCAAAGTAATACACTATTTGGAAAATGAGGAGGTATTCCAAAACGCAAAAAGAGTTTGACCATCACTGGACAGTTTCCAAAATCCCTTAAAGTAAAATAATCCTGATATTTGTAGCATTTAATTTCCACTCTTGATTTAAACTATACTAATTAAGGATTCAATGTTATAAATTTGTAGATCCCAAGTCCACTTGTTAGGGTCAATGTTCATTTATTTCAAACACCACAAAAACAGATCAATACTTTTGAAAATTGTGACCACTTTAAACTCCTTCCCTACCCATGCTGGTTGCAATGAGCAACAGCTACAGAGCAGCAAAAAAAATACACAAGGCTTAGAGTCAGACAAAGTCAGACCCTGCTCCTTACCAGCTGCCTGACCTTAGGCAATTTCACTGTCTTCTCTGGGCCCAGTCACTCTTTTGTAGGAGGAGGAAGACAATAATAACCTTCTTTAGAGAATTCAGGAAAGTATCTGAAAGCCAGTGTTTGCATGCCTACCACGTATCACAGCTACCATTTTACATTTTTTGCCTAATTATCTAAATGATATTGGTCTCCTGATCCATATGTAAACTCCATAAAAGGGATCTTTAGTGTTTTTTCTCTATCACTGAATCCCCACAACCCAATACAGTGTCTGCCATATATACAGTAAGCACTCAACAAAGAGTTTTAAATAAATGGATTAAAAAAGAGATACTGCAATATGGAACAAATTTCCCCATCTCCATTTGTCAGTTTTGGTTTATAAGTGAGATGTTAATACTCCTATAATGGGTAATACATCTTTGGCAGTCTCACTTGTGTACAGTTGCTGATCACTCATTCACAGAATTCAGTGTTCACTGAAATGGAGTCTGTCAGGGATACCCATGAGTACTTGAAGAAAAGTCTACTCAATGAGTCTCATTCACTTGTATTGGCTTCATTCCACCAGTATCACAAATTTCATGCCATTGTTCAAGAGAAGAAGTGAGTTACAGAGTGTGTGCAATTATCAACACTGTCCTAGACAAATGAGATATAATTCATATGGATGAGATGTCAGCAACAGCAACTTCATATAACAGCAGCAAAAATCATTACTTTTTCTGTGTGCCAAAATTGTTTTATACTTCAATCAACAACTGATTGATTTTCAGTCTATCAAATTGGTTTTTCTGTGTTAAGCATGTTTGTAAGAACTTTACATGTAGTAACTCATTTAACTCTCACCACCACAACCTCATGCGTTTGGTTCCATTAATTATCCTTATTTTATAGAGGAAACTGGGGCTGCACTGCATTTGTGCTTATAAAATTTTTTTTACTTAACATCTATTTAGCAGAAAACTAATATGTGTGAAGCACAGTTCTGGTATCCTACTTTACACATGAGGGTTAAGTCTCTCGCCAAGAAACACAGAGTTAAATTAAACAGGTTTTAGAAGAACTGGTGTCTAAAGCTGTATTGTTTTCCCCAGACTTACCAGTTTTAGAGACTTGCTCTAATAGGATAAAGTTTTCAACTGCAGTGAGTCTCCAGTGAAACACAGCACCCATCCCACCTAGTTGAGAATCCTGGCACTAGAAATCTATTTCATCCCACTCAGCAGGCTGCAGTACATAATTATTTTCATCTGGTTGTAACACAAGGTAGTGAGTTTAATCTCTAAAACCCTACAGGGATTGGTTTTAGCAGTTTTAGAAATTGCCTCTCACACTATGAATGTACCTCACAGCAAGATGGTTCCTGCTAATGGTTCCCAGATTAGGATTTGGGAGGACCAAAGGCATGGCTCCCTCCTCTGCATAATTTCCTTTCCTTTGTGGGCCAATTCTATGGTCATTCAAGGTATCTTCATGGCCCTGCTTTCAAAAGCAATTTGTTTTGATTTGGAAAAAAGGATAGAGGTCATATTTTTTAAAGTTACAGTCAATGATTACTATTTGCTAGAATCAAATGAATGCATATATAAAGTAGACCATCAGTAACATATTCTTAGAAACATCAAGGGATATATGCAGATTAAATAGAGTCCCAAACAATAATGTAGCCATGAATGTGAAGTAATCTCTGGTTTATTTTGATTCTTAAAACTTACGCTGAGCTCTTCCTTCTAGGGGAAAAAAAAAAAAATCTAGAAAACCAATTTAAGAATATAATTCAATGTCTCTGTATTTCTTATTAAGTTGAACCCTGCTCAATCAACCTTAATTTCTCCCAGGTAGTTATCAGAAATAAGAGAGGATACTTTGCTAATCAATTTTAAAAGTGAAACTGCTACAACTGAGACCAACAAATCCCATAAAGTAAAAATGATTTTTTCCCCAGTTTTTAGTAGACAAGCCAACCTCAAAAAAAAGAAAAGAAAAGAAAAGAAAAGAAAAGAAAAGAAAAGAAAAGAAAAGAAAAGAAAAAATATACATGCAAATTAAACTTCCCTGCTTATAGATTTAGAAAAGGCCCTTGGGCTGTCCACAGCATTTTGAGTGATAGCAAGCCACTTATATTCAAAATGACAATGACATGTCTAAAAGCTATTCAATTTACACACCTGGTTTAACATGTGTTAGAATATTTTGGCTCTGCCAAAAAATTTTTTATCATATCACAAATTCTCTTCCCACTGTCCCAGTACCTAAGGTAAAGCACTGTATAGGTAAAATCTAAGAGATAAATTTTTATAAGCATAGAGAAGTAACAAAACACTCCCAAAATTTTGCTTTCTTTTCATGTTCTTAGAACTAAAACTGACCCACAAGAAAGATCTCAATAATATAAAACTGAAACTCTATGAAACATAATATTACAAAACCATAATTCCACCAGACTGGAATAGTCCTTGGTAGACTGCCGAGTTCTTCTCACCTCCAGCCTCAAAGGCAATGCCTGGCAAAAAGGAGGTCCTCAAATGGTATTTGTAGAATGAGACAAATAAAATCTCAGAATAACAGAGTTTAAAATACTCTTGAACACATTATCACACTGATCTTCCTGAGGTATACAAGACAGGTATTCTTATGCCACTTTGAAGATGAGGAACCAGAATTTAAGAGCCACCTAACTAGCCTGGTCTAGTCGTCCTAAGGCACTGCTTTCCACTACCATCACCTCCACCCCAATTAAAAAGCTCAGGGTCTATACTCTTTCACTTTTGCTCTGCTTTCCGTATTTTATGATTTGTGGTATAAAACTACCAAAAGTAGGAGGCAAAATCAGATTATTCAGATGCCAAACCTTAACAAAATCCACTACTGTTCTTTCAGCTATGGCTCAGGCTTCCAGGTATTTAGGCCTACTTAAATAAGGCACACATAATACTATATTTACACTGTATACAAGTTTCAACCTACCACATATTTTTAACCAAAAGTGGTTTTTTGGAATTTTTTTCAAGCATAGATCTCTACTGACAGTTTAATTCTAAGTAGACTTTTACAGGAAAAACAAAGCAATGAAATGCTAGTTGTTACCTCTAACTTTCCAGGTTCTATGGATTTCACTATCAAAGCTGATTACCACAGAACAGATCACACTAACATGCATGAATTGCAGGATGAAAAACCCAGTGTTTTCAGATTCTTCAACTTAGACTTCAAAGAAGACACAATCTTCACCTGGTAGCTCACTGCTGCTCTTAGTTAGAACTATATTTCAGCTACTGATTCAACATTTATAGAATAATGTGTGCCAGACTTATGCTAGGTTTGATAATTCAAACATTAATAAAACATGACTCCTGATCAAGGGTAAGGATGGCATTAATGGTGCTCGAGACAGATAAAAAAGAAATACAAAAAGGCTATTGTATTGCACTACATGTGCCACAAATATAGTTTCTACATATAATTTATTAAGGAACACACATGAAGGACAACTACTAATTTCTCTAGTCATAGGTCCCTCCTTGTATAAAGAATGATACATAAAAGATATTAAAATAGGGAGTTCCTAACATAGTGAATTAAATTGTTAACAATTCCAGATAATTTTCTCAGATAAAAGATGTTAAAAACTTAATGATTCTTTTCCTTAAAGTCAAGCAATAATTCTTCAACACTTTGCATAAAATATATATCTAAAGTAATCTCGTTTTCAATACTGCTGATCCAATCGTAAAGCTAGCACTAGTCGCTAAGAGCTCTGCATCTTTTAATGCCTTGTTTATAATATACTGTATGTATCCAAATGGTAAAAGTTACACACCGTCACCCATTTTTACCTGTCTTCCTTCTGTGTGATACTAAAATACTACCCAAAATACTAGCTGGTTTTGAGTTATCCTAGAATAGAAATAAATGCCCTACACCAACTACTAAGTGATGAGAAATATTAATTAACCATAGTTCATTAGATGGCTACCTTTCCAAAGGGATCTGTTACGTATGATTTGTACAGATCTGCAGGTTAGCAGAGAACACCATTTGAGTCAAGAACATGCTATGCACTCTTTTAGCTCTGGCAAGAACTACTTCATTCCTTCCTAGATGCCATCTAAATATAGGCATCTAGATGCCTATATGCATCTCCATTAAGCATCCTGTTATATTACCTGTAATTCTCTCTCAAAGCTAGAAATACACTGGCTTTCTGTCAGAAATACAAAGGCTGATTAGTAGAAGATCCTCTCAAACTTACAGCTAAGAAAAATGTAATCTCTGGTATGTAAATTGAATTTGAAAAGATTCTTAAATATGATCAGCAAAGGTGATGTACATACCTACATACAAAGCATGTATGCCTATAAAGCACACACCCACCACCATCCTCTTTACAGAAACCACTGAACTAAACCCCAGAACTCCTTTCCGAATAACCCAAGGCACAGTCTCAGAATTCTCAAGTAGCCATTATCAATCCATTATTAGTGCATGAGAGCTGCAACCTGTTTTCCATCTTTAATTGACTCTACTCTTCAGATAAGAAGCTCTAAAGATGTGCCAAAGATCAAACAGCTACTCGGTGACAGAGTCCGGGTTAGAAAAAACCCAGACCTTGTGCCTTCTGGTCCATACCACAGTGCCTATTTGGAATGTTTATCACACACATCCTAACCCTTACCATTCCTTGATTTCTCTGTATCTTGATCATTTAACGTCACTCCATCTCCTTTTGGCAGCCACATATGCTCCTCTCCCTTTTGCTTTTAAGGGAATTCAATGCCCCTGGCATAAAAGGGTAAAGAACTTACTGTCATTTCATATCCATGCAGCTAATGAATGCCCATCATTAACTGTCATCTCCCCCTTAAGCCATTAGCTGTCGCTCAAAAGTTCACTCTCTAGCTTGACCTTTGCTTCTTCTCAGAAGTATTTGCCCTATTAAAAAGTGTTTTTCCTTTAATGTCATGATGGCAAAATATTGCAATGGCTGTATGCCTTTCCAAACAGACACATTTGTGACAAACACTATACAGTTTTGTCACTGAGACTCGAGAACTTAGACAGTAAGACATATCAAAAGCAAAAAAGAATTGAGGTCAAGTGACTGGGAAAAACTGGTATTCCTATGCTTGTCACCAGCTAAAGAAACCATATACAAAGTTTTTGAATCTGACACCAAATGAACATTTCAATCACATTTAATTCAGCAGTTCTATTGTAAAATGAGTCTAAAACTGCTCATCAGCAAAGGGTTGCCTCATACATGTATATTCTCAGATTAGACAATTTCTTTATATTTATTATGTTTTAAATATCATATCTTGGCCACTTCACAAATAAGCAGGCCTAACTGTAGACAGTAAGTATTATATTTAACAAAATAAGCCTTTTTGGTTAAAATTCCACACTAGTTCTACCACTGTGATCTCGGCTAGGGTAATTTATATTTTTGTTGCTCTTCAGATTCTACATTTGAACACTGTAGTTCTTTACTTCACATGCAGAAATGACCTAATGGGCAATGATCTAGGCAAACAACAAAGGTCATACACAAATTAGTGGGCATCAAAGTACTAAAGAGTCCTTTCTTTAAACAACACAAGGAAATCTGAATGACATCCACCATTTTAATGAGTTTTTATTTTATGTTAGGCACTGTGCTGATCCTTACTCAAACTATGTCTTATTTAATCCTCACTCTGGCCCTATGCAATGACAGTTATTATCCTCCATAATTACAAATGAAGAGATTGAGGCTTAAAAAGAAATTCTGTCCCCTGTCAAACTTCCCACAGCATAGCTGGGATTCAAACTCAGGCCTTTCTGACTCAGATGCTTTCTATCCCTAGGCTACCTACGCTGCTTCCACTACATTATAAATATTTAGACAACATTTGTAAAAATTGTGGTGAGGCAATCAGAAACATAACTGACTAATTATTCCTCAAAATGCAGATTATCTTGGCTAAACAGTATGTCCATAATCAAACCATCATATCAGCAAAAGCTAATCAAATCCAGGTCACAAGGTGTATGTCTGTCATTTAAGATAACAATGCAACCCTTATGATCCTTGGGTAGTCTTATCATACTGTGGTATTTACCATGGGTTGTTATGAAATCTAAAATACAAAGTTTGAAAATGTTTAAACAATGAATACATAAAACGTGTCAAAAAAGATAAAATACTTCAAAATAAAAGATTAATCAATGAAAAGATCTGCATGCATGATGGCTACCCATTGCAAAAGATACACTTCCCAAGCCTATGACTGCAAAACATTATTTAACGCATGTTAAATGGAGTTTTGAGGCTGTTTTGCCCCATGTCAGTTATTTTAATGTATATAAAGAAACAACACTATGCTTTTAGTATTTTGCAAATTGTTGATCTTCTAAACTAATAAGAGAAATTTATTTAGAAAAGAAACTGGTATCACAGTTTCCAAAATAATTCCTGTAGATATAAGTATGATATTTTCAGTCCCTATGACGGGGAAAATAAACGAATGGATGTTTGGCACTTGCATTAGACAGATACCATGCTAAGCATTTTCACATGTTTTATCTAGAAATACTCCAGTATAAATGCTATTACACCTACTTTGTAGAGGAGAAAACAGTGGGTTAAATAGTAAAAGATGCTAAAGGTTAAAGCGGGAGTGAAAGGGGGAAATACCATCACTGGGGTTAAAGGTTTCTTTGTTACAGACCAGAAAGGGAAGGGTTATTATTCTGTTTGTGATAGTATTGAGATTTTACTTACGGTCGTTTAAAAGTTATACACTAAAAGTAAGCTTTTTTTATAAATGAAAACTCTACTACTACCAAGTAAATGGGTTTATTAAATGTTTCCGAGCACTTTATCTTATAAGTCAATGAATGTGTGTGGAAGAAGAGAAGGCTTGGGTACTGAGCAGTCCATCAAATAGTCACTCTCGATTGAATATGATTCAAAAACAAGTGGACTTATGTTAGAATTTCTCTTCCCAGTCAAAATTTCAGAACTGATAATGCCATGAGGAAGACACAAGCATATGAAAATATTTGTTTTTATCAAATTCTGGTTTTTAGTCTAAAGGGTTTTGGTTGAGTTAAAAATCTTTTAATAGTTTAGCAATTTCTCACAAGGATAATTGTTCTTAAATTACAAAAATAGAGACATGAGCTTCAACACACTTAATAATGTGCTAATTTACAAAACACTGACACAATATGATGTGCAATTTCCACAAATGGGTATATCTGGGTTTGATTTGGGGGCTTATGACTAAATATTTTTAGAATGCCAAGTGTATAAAATATCCATATGCCTTTACAAATCACATTTACTCAAGAATGTTAAGAAGTAGAATTTAGTGTTCCACTTGTTAAGTTGCAATCAAGTATATGCTTCAAAAAACAGATACATTTCTTTAAAAAAAAAAAAAGACACCAGGTGGGAATTATAAGGGGGAGAGAATCTTATTTTTACCAATATTTTTCATTTTTTGTAGCAATAACTATTCAGTGATTCCCAGCAGAGATGTCATTGATATACAGGGCAGAACAACTCATCATCATGCATAAATTCTTCTTCAATCCAGACATGGCAATGTCCTTGGCCCACTAAATAGCAGGAGGCACCCCCAATTCAGTCATTTGTGACAAAGAAAAACATCACCCATTCCAAACACCCTGTGGAGGAAGAGAATTCCCAGGTTCAGAATTCAAACAAGCCTCAACAGTTTCTGCCCCTTCATATTTCACAGTCAACTGCTAAGTGGATAGCTGTTACTATCATAGGCTGGGGGTCAGCCTGCTCAGGCACTGTGTGGATGCCCCACATTTTGAAATAACTTTCTCTTATGTGTCCTATCAGCTACAAATTCTGATTTCCATCATCAGTTATTCTTAAAATCAAGCACACCTGCATTAATTTTACACCACAAAAACTCTAAGAGAAATGAATATTAGGGCCAGGCTCACGCCTGTAATCCAAGCACTTTGGGAGGCCGAGGCAAGAGGACTGCTTGAGGCCAGGAGTTCGAGATCAGCCTGAGCACAAGTGAGACCTCATCTCTACAAAAAAACAAAAATAAAAGAAAGAAAGAAAAGAAAAATTAGCTGGGCATGGTGGTGCACATCTGCAGTCCTAGCTACTCAGGAGGCTGAAGCAGGAGGATCACTTGAGCCCAGGAGTTTGAGGTTGCTGTGAACTATGATGACCCCACTGCACTCTAGCCCAGGTGACAGAGTGAGACCTGTTTTTAAAAAAAGAAAAGAAAAAAGAAATGGGCATTTACAAAATGGAGGAACCCTTTCAAGATTTAGAACCCGCTTTTTTAAAGTCACAGTCTTCAGCAGTTAGGTGGCCTTAGATCATCTAACTTTTTTAATGTAACAAGTCATGATATACTGATTAGAAAGAAACCACTGGGAGTTCAGTTTTCAAAACAGAGGAATTATACCAAGAATCTAAACCTCATATTCCAGAACACAAAATGTTCAAGTTCAATGCCTCTGCATACTTAAGTTACCATATGACAGAAACAATACAGAATTTATACAAAATAATTTAGGATAAAATTTAAAAGATACACATAAGTTTGAAACATGGTACTGAAGAATTTTATTTTTAACTAGAACAAAAGAATGAAAGAAACTTAAAAGCAAGTAATACTTGAACTTAATAAAAGTCAGCATTTCCAGTGTTAAATTTGAAACAATTATCAATAAGAGAGTTGTACAATCTGTTCACTATTTCCTTAAGCAAAGCCCAAAGGGCCTGCTTATTAATAAGAAAAATCATTTTTTGTTTTAAAAAATATTTAACTGCCACAAATTCTGTGGTATATTCTTTCCCAAGTTCTGACTAGAATCCTGTAAATCCACAGAACTAGATCACCATACAACACAGCACAACGCTAAATACCACAATCTATCACCAGCATTAACTGCTCCCAGTCCTAAGACTTTAATTTCAACAAGGCTGCAGCTCAGAGACTGAAGACTGATAAAGTTCTCTTTCAGCAGGCATGGACACAGACCACATATTTTCATACATGCTGGTGCATATAACAAACTGTTTGCTACCCCAATCCCAAGCATGTCCAAGACAGGATTTCTAAGTTAGTCTGTAAAAATTCTACTCAATGTATTTTTACAGAAAAAGCCCCAAATTATTTTACACCAGTCCATGAAGATTAAGTGACCAAAGCATCAGCAGGTTTTCCACAAGCCATAATCTGTTGAAAAACTCTGAGTAAAAGGAAATCCTACAAAATTTTGCTATCATAACACCAGACCATCAATTTCCAATTCACAGATGAAATATTTCAGTCAAAACTGCAAAGTCATTCAGTATTAGTGTACAATTATTGGTAAAGACAGATGTGCTTTTAAAAACACCTGAAACTTTTCTTCCCTCAAAGTACACTATTTCTGCAAAACACAAAGTGGATGATATATTTAAAATATTACTATCTGTTCACAATGTCAGGTTGCTGCATGGTAGAAAACCTGATCTCTGCAGCAGGTCCTCGAGATAAAACTAAATGTTAAGATGCATGCTGCGGTAGGTCTACTTTCCAATTACTGGAAGTAAGCATACAAGAGATATAATTAGTTATGACACTAGGACAGGCATGCATGTTTCAACACACACGCAGCTTAGAACAAAGTTTCTGGCATTATATGACAGAGGACTTAAACCAAAGACTCAAAGAAAGGTTATGAAGTGTGTGTGTGTGTTTTAATTTAAAACTTGCCACATCAAATTATTTCTTTTACGTTATAAGCATATTTTGATTTGTTTAAACATCTCTTTAAAGATTTCTCAGGGGAATAAAAACCACCCTGTGGCTTTCACTGAGCCTACAGATTATGGAAGTAGACTTTATAAAATTCATTTGGTTTAAAAAAAAAAAATCCCCTTCCAAAGACAACTGCATGTTGACCAAACACATTCAGGAAATTTTGATAGTTGCAGTCATAGGTTTCTCAGTGAGGAATAAAACACTAAATTCTAAAAGTAAAATATACAAAGCAGTACAATTTAATTTTGACAATTAAAAGCTTGTCCAAGATATATCAAGATACCTCAAAACCATAACCACTGAGCAAGGTTTTAAAAATTAAAACTGAAATAATTAAATAAATCCATTGGTAAGTCACAATCCAATTAGGCTCATATATTCGTTAATAAAGACAGAAAAAAATGAAAAGATCATAATAATATACCTGAGAATCTACACAGCAGCATGTGCAGTAGATGTGTAGTTTACTACAGTAAAGTATGGTTAAGCTTATACGATACACAAATTCAAGAAGCTGGAGGGACATATTATATATATACACACACATAAAAAATGAAATTCCATAAGAAATTTGTGTCCAATCTCAAAAGAATGAAATATTCCAAACCATCCTTTTTCTAAGGAAGAGTCTGTTCAAAGATTTTATTAAAATGAAACCTAAGATGCAGTAGCCTATAAAAACACAACAAAACTAACATTCTTATAAAGATATTCTCAGAAACACTCAATATTAATAAATGCTGCCTTATCCCTTACTATCTGATCAAATAATTTCTTTTGTTGAAAATTAACCTCAAAAAGGGTTTTAAATAGAAAGTTCCAAAATAACAAGGTAAAGAGAAGGTACCGAAAAAAGGAGGTAGACTTCAAGTCTGACAGCTTTCACCTCCCAAGTCATATACTGTCCTCAATCTGCAAATTAAATTCCACCAATGAAGTCAGGTGTAGTGAAGAGGAGGTATTGTGAATGGGTGTTGGAAACATAAAGCTTGTAATTAAGTGCATTCTTGAGTATAATAATCCACCCTGGAACAAGATAAAACATTCAGAACCTATCCAACGTAAAGCAGCTAGACCTTATACTCCCACAGGAGTATACAGTACATGACAATGAAGTATGAACCAAATCCCATCTCATGGACCAAATGGTCCATGAATACAGCACCCACGGTCCCTCCAAAGACAGCATTAATTATGCCCTCAGGTTTTGGTCCAGCAGAGCTTTCCACCTTTTATTAATAATAGGGCCTGCTAAGAGCCCTCTCCACCTTCACAGAACAATATAGGAAGCCTAGTATACTAGTTATGAAAGACTTTTGGATTTGGCTAAATGGAAACACCCAGAAGATTTCAGCTAACAAAAGAACAGTGGATCCTAATGTTTATAAATTGTTAATTTCTAATCCAGAGTGCACCAAAATTCAAAATTTTTTGAGCACTGACATGATGCCGCAAGGAGAAAATACCACACTTGACATCATTGCTTTCAGATGGTTCAATGTACCCAAACTTGGTTTCAAGCACCAAATTATTTGAAATATTGTATAAAATTACCTTCAGGCTAGGTGTATAAGAAACATAAATAAATTTCATGTTTCACTTTGGGTCCTACCCCCAAGATATCTCATTATGTATATGCAAATATTCCAAAATCTGAAAAGCCAGGACTACAGGTGCACACCATCATATCCAGTTAACTTTTTAATTTTTTTGTAGAGACAGGGTCTTGCTATGTTGCTCAGGTTGGTCTTGAACTCTTGGTCTCTCAAAGTGTTGGGATCACAGATACAGGCACCAGACACCACGCCCAACTGCTTTTGTATTTTTAGTAATAAAATTATTATGAGATCTGCAGATTACATGCAAAATTCACATATTATACTGTGGAGAAGAGGTTGTAAATGAACTAGAAGGAAGTTCAACAATAGATTTCTCTAAGAAAGCACTGACATTTTTCTTCACTGATAACCAGGAAGTCAACATAAAGAAACTGAATAGTGTTACCTCAAACCACAACTTGTAGGAATTCGAAAACAAATCTTAAAGCACACACAAAAAAAACCAAAATCATATTCCCCTTCAGCCACTACTTTTTCCTTTGACTTCTGTCAAATACCAGTATGTATAAGACTGCCTCAGAAATAGTTCATGTGCACAAATTTGTACTTCACTAGCATTCTCATTTCTAATGTCACAGTATTTGTTTATGCCCCCACCCCCACAGATTTGCTCAACTAAAATAAAATATACAACATAGGTTATGTGCCAACCCCTCTAATTTCTAGCCTAAGAGCTATATATAAAATTGTTTAATATCATGAAGCACTCATATAGTCTCACCTCTTGGTTAAAATTTTTCTTGATATTCTTTGCCTTCAGAAGCCTTTTCATGCTACAACCTATAATAATTTTCTCAGAATCCACAGAATTTATCAGGTACTTACCACATAGAGCTGCTTACATAGGACCACAAAATAACAACGCAATTTGGTCAGGGGAAAGATGTTTATAAGTACACATGTAGGTTTTATGAATCTATGTATGCATAAAATCTCTTACCAATTCTTATATAAGTAAATGAGTTTTTATGGATTTAAAGAAGTTCCGTAACTGGTGGGGAAAAAAATCAACACGTCAAAGTTGTCATCTAAGGACACTGTACTTCTTTCAACAAGGCTACGGTTGTTACAAACATTTCTAGAATTCATCATTTGTAAATACTTCTAAAACCAACTTGTAACCTACATGTGAAAAGTCAATTTTGCCTTTTTTAAAAAATCAAAAATAGAATTATTTAGCTTTATCACCCACTAAGTTCATCAGGCTTAACACCAAAAGATTTCTGGATCATTCAGAAAATCGAGACTTATATCACAGAAAATTTGCCACCACCAAAGATACTTAGAGGAATTAGACACAGGCTGCCTAAGGTCAATGTCAAATGAAGAGCTCCAAAGTCACTTAAAGCTGTGACACCATTACTACATGATCTTCTACAATGGCAATTTTATACAAAATAATACTTGTATCTGCTTATTTGTGGTTTTCAAGTTTCCTTAGTGTACTTATTACAATATTCATTGCAATGCTTCACTCAAGTTTATGAATTCTGTCATTTTATTACTATTATTACTATTTATTACTATTAATAAGCTCTTCAAATGTTATAAAACTTCATTTAACTTCAGGGTATTTAAAATGAGTACATAACTAGACTTTCTTTCAAATTCTAAATATACCATTTTTTCCCCTATGAGTGCCTTCAAAACTGCATATATTATAATTACAAAATGGTACTATAAAACTTAGTCATAGCAGTGAATTCTACTGTATGTGAATTATATCTCAATAAAACTGTTTCAAAAAACTTAAGTCATGGAAACCTGAAGAATCCAGTTAAGCTTCACCAAAAAGCCTAAACTATTCAAAATGAGGGAAAAATTATTCAAAGATTAATCAAAAGCCCAGGTCACCCCAAAACAGACCAGTGAGGCAGTAATTTTTCAATCACTGAAATAGCTCACATACCTCCCACACATATGTTAGCATAGGTACAAATGGCCCCAACACAAGTGTGCTTTGAACTTAAGACACTTAGAAACTCTACCAGAAGTTGAATGTTAAGAAATATACATAGATACATATATTTGTCACATATAATGTCTCACTCTGAACTCAACATGAGATCCATGTAATTTTCTGAATAGTGGGAAGAGATTTTACACTCTCACCAGTAGTCCCACACTTGATTACTCAAAAGCACAAAATATGTGAAACAACCTGACTACAGAGATACATTTTGTTCTAAACAAGGTTAATCACCCTTGTCCAGATCATGGTCAATCCAAAGTCTCAACTTTTTTGACTGTGCAATGTTCCCCTTACATATGTACTACGATACCATGCACACTAGAGAGCACAAAAACAGAAGAAAAAGAAGAATCAAATTTCTAATGTAAATTCTCCCACATATTATGATTTCTGCATACCCCTTGGAATGTTTACATCTGTCCTGGAAACCACTATTCCAACTGAGCTAAGCATAAGCAATGCAGAAAAGTGCAGCAGCAGATGCCATAACTCTTCCTGCAATAACTAAGAGATGACAAACATTGATAAAGAATCAGTTCATGATCACAAGGACAATCATATGTGGTATATTCATTCATTCATTCATTCATTATTTGTTGAGTGTTCCCCCATGCCAGGCACTACTTAAGGTAGTGGAAATGCAGAAATTAACAAGACAAAGGACCCTGTTCTTATGGGGTTGGTATTACTAGGGATGAGGGGAGAGACAAATAATAAACTATCTAGAAACAAATAACAAACTATATATAAATAAAAAATTAAATACATTTTCAAGTGGTAATAAATGCTATAAAGAAGAAAAGCAGGGTAAGAGGTCAGAGAAACATACACTGTGGGGACATGGCGGGGAAGGTTGTCAGGAAGATCTCTTTAAAGGGGTGACATCTGAGAGGAGACTTAAGTGAAATGGGGGAGGATGCTCTGCAAAAGTGTGGAAGAAGACCATTACAGGCAGACGAAAACCCTATGCAAAAGCTTGGCAAAGTTCAATGAATAGCAAGAAGGTTAGCACAGCTGGAAGAGAGAGCAGTGGTAGGAAATGTTGGAGAGCTGAGCAGGGATTGCACCTCACATACCCTTTTCAGTTACGGTGAGGAGTTGGGATTTCATTGCAAGGGTTACGTCACTGGAAGATCTTGAGATAAGGAAGTGATCCCTCTCTGGAGAGTAGTCTGGGACTAGTGGGCAAGGGAAGAGGCACTAAGCCAGCTGGAAGATACTACAGAGTGTCAGAGGACCGTGTTTGGGACCAGGGTGATGGCAGTGGAGGTAGATCGTCATTGGAAGGCAGATTTGATAGGACTGCTTGGTAGATAAGGGGTTCGAGAGGAGAAGACTCCCAAAAAACTTTGGAAAACATATGATGAAAATAGGTGTTGAGGAAGCACATAAAAATAAGTCTGATAACACTCACTTTAATTGGCCCTTTGTTTCTCAATGTATCTATCCCTGTTCCACATTTCCTGTGCAATTTCTCTATTCTCTCCACAACCACCCCTCACTTTATTTTCCTTTCGGATAAGTTTTCAAGTTTAAAATTTGGAATGTATTAAACTCCGTGGGTTTGAATAATAAAATTCTCACATTACATGCTTGCACCATGACTGCTCTGAAACTCACATGTGGCCTGAAAATATGGATATGAGGATAAAAGTCAGACTGGACCCTAAGGGAACCAGGGCAGCAGGCCGCTCCCTAGACCGCCAACTTCTATCTTTCTGCCTAGTGTCAAGTAGACGTTTGTTCAGTGCATTATCTTTCTACCTTCTCTTCCTATAACAAATCCTTTTTGATAGTAAAGTGTTTCAAAAGGAAGGAAAGACTGAAAGTGAAAAAAATGAAACTAACTGGGAAGTTGCTGGAATCAACAAACGTGAAGGTAAACTATAGCTTTAACTTTTTGGTCCTTTGTGGTACTCATAAAACAATACAAAAAACTTGATGTTGAGCACTACACAATGAAAAACGCTATTAAGAATCTTTAAAATCTAGTCTTAACTCTTACTTTATAATGGGAAAGAAAGGCAGAAAGTAACTAATTTTCTGACACACAAAAAATAGACACAGAGATTAAACACACACATATTCCCTTTTGGCTTCTAGAGCAGTTTATTCCATTTACATATAAAGCCAATCTCAGATTAAGATATTTCTCTATAAGGTATTTAACAAATACAAACTTTCTCTTCCAAGTATTTAAGAGCTAGTTTCAAAGTCTTTTTATTTTTTTACAACGTACACCCTTTCCTACCATTTTCACCTACCCATATAGAAAACACATTATGTTTAAGGTAGTAAGTAACATGAGGTATCCCCCAAGAAATTTAAAATGAGTGAAATGAGACTGCCATCTGCATAAGATCCATAACAAAACCAAACAGATGCAAAGTCACCTTAACAACTAGCTCCCAGGACAGTAGACTAATATGGGCTTGAGAATATTAACGTATCCAAAGAAAAAGGAATTTGTCAATCAGAAGGGTAATGAAAACAGATAAAAAGCAAGAGGGGTAAAGGTTGTCAGTGTTCTTCCAAGTACAGTCCAGGAGAAAAGGAGTTCAAAGTGTGCACTGTCAACAACACAGACCACTGGAAAGGTTTTTCCCTGTACGGCAAGGAGGCCTCCAACCCCCGCATGCCTCCCATAATATTCTCTGCTCAAATTCCAAGCTCATAAAGAAATAAGCAGCATTTGGATAATAATTTGACCCCCTACTTAAATTTGCCTGCAAACAAGAGAACGTGCTAATCACACCAATGAGTACATGAGTATTCCACCTCACGTGGTATGCAGATATATACATGCTCACATGGCATGCATGTACGTGTGTGTAATCTTCACCCCTCAGCTGGTACACTGAACAAGCCCCAAAGGGGTATCTTTTTCACAGGTACACTAACAAAATTAGGTTTCTAAGCATACAAAGACCAGAGACAGACCATGGACTATGGTTATTCTCTTAAGAAAATGAGTATACTCCTGCAAATGAATTTGTGCACCTTAATATTAGGGTGATAGCTTCTACTTTATCTGTAATACCTACAGCACCTAATACAGTGACATATATACCACAGAAACTCAAATGCTTATTAAATTGTTATGCTCTAAAATAATTAAAAGTTGTGTTATACTTTAGAAAACGAAGGTAACTAGAACCTCGAAGCCTATGCCAAATGTATAGCTTGAACATCAAAACATCTTTTTTAGTTTTATCAAATCAGTACACAATTGTCTAATGTTCTTTCATGCAAATCTGCGCAAGTTATTTTACAAATAGTTAGCAAACATCTATACTTGCTGGCTAATAACAGATATATTACTTTGGCATTTCTATACTTTCAGGAATATAATTTGACAGTTATACTAGTAAAACATTCAGTGATACACTCAATATGCATCCACACCATCCATAAGTATATCTAAATCACAAAAAACAATGTACCAGGTATTACCTACTAGTATAAAAGTACGTTAGTGTTAAATCCTCCCCTCCTCACCCCGTAAAAATTCAGTCAACCATAATATTCTGCCTTCTATCCTCTCCCATAAAGAATTTGCTGTCAGTTTCTCATGGATGCTACTCCTGTCTCTCTCTTACACACAGATGCATGCACACTAACTTCATTATATCTAATTATCACTGTCGTCTGTATACAAAAATGTCATGTCAGTGAAGTTGCTATTTACAGACACAAGTGAAGTTTTGAAGACCAATGCACCTTTATGTCAAAATATTTCTATTTATTTATTATTTTAGAGACGAGATCTTACTATGTTGCCCAGGCTGAATCTGAAATCCTGGCGTCAAGAGATTCTCTTGCTTCAGCCTTCTGAGTAGCTAGGACTACAGTAGCTAGGACTACCATAGCACCTAGCCCTTAACATGAAAATATTTCTTACAAAGGACATTTATCGGGTGAAAAATTTGTTTCAAGACCTGGTAGTACTTCTGAGCTTAAAAAAATATTTCTCTACTTTTTCATATATTTTAGAATAAATGTGCTCTGAGGCAAAATTAATGTTTTAAGTCTATCAAAAATTAATTCAAACAGATATGTTTTGTTTCCAAACACCATTTTGAATGAGAGAAAAATCTAAATTATCACATTGTACTTTCAGAAGACTACCTGTTAGCTTGTGTTGATAGAATGAACTTCCCTAATTCACTAGATAGTGAAAGGTGTATTACAGGGAGATTAGATACCACAGCATAGAGAACTGAGTGGCCTTTGAGTTGCTGTGTTGTTTCAGTTAATTATGTTCCCCAAACCATATAAGATCAATAACAGCATACATGACTTTGTCAATCCATATATATAAAACATACATATAAGTACATGACAAAACATGCTAAAAAGAAGTAGCATTTTTTGTTCCACATGAACAAAATATGTCATTAGGTATAATGATATTTATATGTAACCAAACACCACTTGTCTGTTAAACATAAAATTTTCTGCCATAACATTTTTTATAAATGGTTATAAATCCTCTACAGAATTTTCAAAGGCAAAAAAATAAATCCCCAAAATATGTCATGAGGTATCATTTTTAATTAGCTAATTACTGTTTATATACGTAAACACTTACGAAGAAAAAAATACATAGGCTCCACATACAAATTCGATCAGTTAGCCACCTAATAGCTAATGCTGACTAGATAATGAAAATTCAGTCTAAAATAATGGCACAAGGCCAAAAACAGACAATGCAGTTAAGCTAAGAATGGTCCATGAGAATATTAGAAAAGCAATTACTTAGATGAAAATAAATATAGGTCTTTATTAGCATGAATAAAGAGAAAATTAGAACTTTAAGGAAACAAATATTTCATTTAATTCAATGATGCAACATAGCTGCCTCCAAATTAAGTTACCTTTCATTTGTTCTCAAGTTTCTCTAATTCAACGATGAGGTATTTTAATTACAAAATTTGCCAGGTAGACTGTAAACCAAGCTCATGTTTCCAAACACAACTTGCCAGATTTGAACATGGTTATTTATTTAAAACTTCACTGGACCAGTTATTTTGGGTTTGGAGATCATACAATAATTTTTAGTTTTATCTCTGTTGGTGTTTTTTGAGTCATGACGGGATGTCTAGGAAGACAAATATTCTCAATAATGGTTTTTTTCCCTTTCCTTTGGAGGTATTTATAAAACCAAAAACAATTATTTCTGGGTACTTAATTCCACCCTCCAGGGTATAAAGTGTGTCTCTTATCGTACAAAACACCTAGAATGCTTTTAAACTCAATGATAATTAAGAAACATCAAAGTAAAACCAGGGTGTTTCACAGGGAACTAGGAGCTATCATCTTTTGGCTACTGAATGACATATTTCTTGTCCCCTGGAGTACCACCAAGAGTTTTTTACCTAAACAACAGAATGTACTTTCTTAATGTAGCCTTTCCTCTTTGAGGATCAGATAAATCAGAGCTTTAAAAATAAACTGCTAAAGGCAACAAAAGCAAGAACAGACAAATGGAACTAAATCAAACTTAGAAATTTTAAAAATTTTATTTCAGAATATTATAGGGGTACAAAGGTTTTTGTTACATAAATTGCTTTTGTACCATTTGAGTCAAAGTTGTAAGTGTGCCCATCACCCAGATACTGTGCACTGTACCCATTAGGTGTGAATTTACCCATCTCCTCCTTCCCACCCCCACCTGCTTGATTTCCAATGAATGTTATTTTTACATGTGCACGTAAGTGTTCAACTTAGAAACTTCTGTGCAGCAAAAGCAAAGGAAGCAATCAACAGAGTGAAGAGAGATAACCTACAGAATGGGAAACATATTTGTAAACCATATTTCTGACAAGGGATTAATATCCAGAATATACAGACAACTCCTAAAACTCAACAAAAAAAAAAAAAAACAATCTGATTAAAAAACAGGTGAAGGACTTGAATAGACATTCCTCCAAAGATATACAAATGGGCAACAAGCATGAAAAGATGCCCAACATCACTAATCACCAAGGAAGGGCAAATCAAAACCACAATTAAGACCAGGCACAGTGGTTCAATGCCTGTAATCCCAGGACTTTGGGAGGCCTATGCGAGAGGATCACTTGAGCCCAGGAGTTCCAGACCAGCCTGGGCAACACAGAGAGACCTCACCTCTACAAAACATAAAAAAAAATTAGCCAGGTGTGGTGGCACATGCCTGTAGTCCCAGCTACTCAGGTGGTTAAGGCAGGAGGATCACTTGAGCCCAGGAGTTGGAGAACAGCCTGAGCAACGTAGCCAGACCATGTCTGGCATGGTGATGTGTGCCTGTAGTCCTAGCTATGAGGCAGGCTGAGGTGGGAGGATTGCTTAAGCCCAGGAGTTCAAGGCTGCAGTGAGCTATAGTCACACCACTATACTCCAGCCTAGATGACAGAATAAGATCTTGTCTCTTAAAAAAATTAAAAATAAATTTAAAAAAATTTAAAAACCACAACGAATTATCACCTCACCCTTATTAGAATGGCCACTATCAAAAAAATTAAAAATAACAAGTGTTATGAAGATGTGGAGAAACTGGAACCCTTTGTGCATTGTTGGCAGGAATGTAGCTACTATGGAAAACAGTATGAAGGTTTCTCAAAAAATTAAAAAGAGAACTACCAAATGATATGGCAATCCCACTTAATGGGTATTTACCCAAAAGAATTAAAAGCAGGATCTTCTAGAGATATTTGTACACTTATGTTCACAGCAGCATTATTCACAATAGCCAAAAAGTGGAAGCAATCTAAATATCCATCTAAACATTTCATCTACGGACGAAAGGAAAAAGAAAAAGTGCTATATATAGATACAATGGAATATTACTCAGCCTTAAAAATGTAGAAACTTCTGTTACATGCTACAACATAAATGAACCTTGAGGACAATATGCTAGGTGAAATAAGCCAGAACAAAGTTGTAGGACTCACACTTTTCAACTGCAAAACTTAATACGAAGCACAGTAGTTAAGACAGTGTAGTACCGGCACAAGAACAGACACATGGATCAATGGAACTAACAGAAATCTCAGAAATAAATCCTTATATTTATGGTCAATCAATTTTAAACAAGGATGCCAAGACAATTCAACAGAAAAAATCATCTTTTCAACAAATGGTGCTAGGAAAGACAGATACTCACATTCAAAAGAATGACATTGGACCCCTACCTCATACTATATACAAAGGTTTACCCAAATGGATCAAAGCTCTATGAATCTGCCCAGAAGAAGCTCAGATTGTAAGACACTTAGAAGAAAACACAGGGATAAATCTTCATAACCTTGAGTTAGACAATGGTTTCTTAAAGAGCATACCAAAAGCACAAACAATAAAAGAAAAACACAGGTTAAGTTGGACTTCCCAAAATTTAAAACTGTTGTGCTTGAAAAGGCACCACCAAAAAAGTAAAAAGACAATCCATAGAATGGGAGAAAGTATTTGCAAATCTTATTATCTAACAGAGGACGTGCATCCAGGATATTTAAGGAGCTCTTATAACTCCACAATAAAAAGACAAATAACCCAAATGAAACATAGGCAATAGAGACATTTCTCTCTTCTCCAGAGGAGGTACACAAATGGCCCAATAAGTACATGAAAAGATGCTCAACATCACTAGCCATCAGGGAAATGCAAATTAAAACCACAATGAATTACCACTTCACATTCACTAGGATGGTTAAAATAAAAAGATAGACAGTAACAAGGGTTGACAAGGATGTGAAAAGATTGGAAGACTGACACACTATTGGCAGAAAAGTAAAATGCTGCAGTTGCTTTGGAAAACAATTTGGAAGTTCCTCAAAAGTTTAAAGACAGAGTTACCATGTGACCCAACAATTCCACTTCTAGGTATATAACCAAGAAAAATGAAAATATATGTTCACAAAAAGCTTGTACATGAATGTTCAGAGGACCATTACACATAATAGCCAAGAAAGTGAGAACAACTCAAATGTCAATTAATTTGGTGAATGGAGAAATAAGAGATGGTACATCCACATAATGGAATATTTTTAAATGTACATTTTGAATGAATTATATGGTATGTGAATTATATCTCAATAAAGCTAAGAAAAATAGGATTATATAGTCCTATCACATAAAATATAAAATGTACCAATTAGAAAGGAACTTAAAAATTACTTCATTTGTTTTACAAATGAGAGAATGTAGGCTCTCGAATGGATACCTAGTCCCAGGTCTGTTCTCAGTCTTGAGTAGGCAATGGTACAATTGCCTTCTAAGAAGCCAGCCAGCTGCACAGAGATATGGACTGAATAAAACACAGGTGTAGGATACCTGCAGAGAGTAGCTACTGCCATGTATTTCTTTCTCTTTAATTACCACATAGCACTGGCCTATTTTTTCTAGTTTGGGATTTTTTTGAGGGGGGAGGAGGAAGTTGAAATTATAGCTTTCGTCTTTACAAGTCCCTCTTTCCTACTACTCCCAACACAACCATAATGAATGGAAATGGGACTATTAGGAAAAAGGAAAGTTAAGATATTTGTGCCTTGTCTGTGGGAAGGCCACCAGATCATCTCAGATAACCCGAGTAGATTCATCTCAATATAATCTACTCAGCTCTTCCACTCATTGGTCAAGAGGCTGGAGTGTAGCCCTAGGCTGGCTGAGCACTTGGCTGTCAAACACTGAATATATGTTTCCCTGGAAGGAAGCATCCCACCTGAGGGAAAGAGTATGAAAAATAGCTCATCTCTTTTCCCTGAAACAAAGATAAGTTAGCTGGTTAATACTTTCACAAGACATCAAGAAAAGCTCACCAGAGAAAGTTTCAAGTACAACTATTAAAAAGTTAGTCTTGGCTAAAAAAAAAAAAAGGTAAGGTTGAGGAAAAAACCATACATAATTTTACAGGAATTTGGTGATTTAAGTCATTAAATATATTTGAAAAGTTATTAGAGCGTCCCAAGAGAGTTTGGAAAACTGACAAAAATTACTAAAACAGGAAGACAAATATTTTATACATACTTGGTAACAAAGATTCTCCTAGTTTAAAAAAAAGATAAACTTTTGAGTAGAGGGACAAAGGTATTATAATTTACAGTTTCTACTCAAATGTTCTGAGAATTCTTAAAGAAGTAATTCTATTAATCTTCTAAGATGCTGAACTAACATTTTCTAATTCAAAATCTGGAAATATTTGTATGTTATGATTTGAAAATGAATGCATGATCATCCTTTTTCTCCTTTACATCTAGGCAACTAAGCAAATGTACTCCTAAAGAACCAAGTGATAACACCAGGCTACGCTAGAGGAAAATAAAAAGGGGAAAACGGCATAAGAAAATTAATAGGCTACATTATTTTTACATAGATTTTAAAACATATATATACGACTTCTCTAAAATATTTTGTATTCTACAAATGTAAAAATTAAGATAAATTGCTAATAGATCCATTCACATACATGACTCAGTCAGTATAAAAATAGTTATAACACACTGAATACTTACCAGAAATATTGTTTTTATTCTCTGAAAGATTAAAAAAAAAGGTAAGACTTTTCATTGCTGTCAAAAGTACTGAATTTTCTCCTAAAATGAAGTTTAGATGAAAACAATGTGACTGACAAGCTCCACACAGGCAAATCTTGGCAACCCTCAACTCTGTCTATCTCCTTCGCCTGTTAAGCAAAATTCCTTCACAAACTGTTGGTCTTTGCAATAACTCCTACAAAGCTCATTACTGCCAGCGTCGGCCTATCCCCCATGTTGTGCATTTATCCCTGGGATGCATATCAACATGTGGCACATGTCCTTGACATGCACAGAAGAGCTGCACCCCAGGACAGCAGCATGCACGACAATAGTGTGGACTCTTACTTCTTTATGGTTGCTGGGATGTAACCGAGAAATCTAATAACTGTGACAGTGGGGCCTTTCGGTTTTTCCTTGCCTTTCCAGACAGTGAAGCTGCACAGACACTAATGAAAGGTTAAATGAATAGGAATGGTTGACAAGAGGTACAATAAAGAAGGAGCTTGGTAATCCACAGACACTGAGCAGAGATCCTTGGCTCAAGCAGAGAAAGGACAGCACATCGTCGAGTCACAATATTTAAAACAGCTTGCTATACACAGAGGCTTTTGTGTCTGGGTACACGTCTGGCTTTGGACTAAAAAAAAAAAAAAAGATACTGAAAAGGAATTTCAGCATGGGGCACTTTGGCAAATGTAAGGTCATAATAAGAGAAAAATGTTTTGTGTGGGTTGTTACATCTTTGTACTAAACACAAAAAAGCAGGGACTATGAACTCATGAACCACAAGTTCCAAGACAATACTGTACATTTTGACAACTATTAAATACTGTATCTAGAAGGCTGACTTGATGCAATTCCAACTGGTAAGATACACATGCGGTGAGTCATTAAGGAGTTCCACATTCTGCCTTCCCTGTGGAAGAATTCCTGATACTTATCTCATTAGAGTTTTATAGTCAAGTACTAGTCTTTAGTGAACATGATTTGGTACAAATACAATCAAAACTCTCCAGCCATCTTCTACTCATTGCAAAACTTCCCAGCAGTTACTGTAAGGAAGCAGAATTTATCATGCCAGCAATTTGTGATGTACAAGGCCAACTTTTTGTAGTTTCAAGTGACTACAACTGTGAAATAGGCTCAACTAGAATTTGTAATTATTGAATTTATTTTTAGTGCCCTTCTCACTATACCTATGGGAAGATTGTATTCCTTAGGGAACTGAGTTTAAATCTTAACAGCAAAACAATTTAAATCACCAAGAAAAAAATACTCCAGAATGTCAAAGAGAAAATAGAGCAAACAGAATAAAATTGACACTATTTTGCACAGATATTTTTGCACAGATATTTTTAAAGGAAAAAAGTTATGACTTTGCTACGGCAAAAACTTTAAGAATTATATATCTGTAATACAGTTCTTATGCATGTGTATAACTTACAACATAGGTTCACAACAAATGGTAAAAGCATACTGAGAACCTGTTTTAAAACAAGGGAGGCTCTTTGAATAGCCAAATTAAATTACAGCTAAACTCTTGAGCGTACTGAGGGTTCTAACAAGCAACAAATAAAGACTTTTACTGGCTAGCAACATAATGAGAGCTACTGTGCAAGAGATTAAAAAAAGGACAAATTTGGGTAGTTTATCTCACTGGATTATATTATTTACTTAAATAGCAAATAAGTTTGTCCAAAGTAATGCTACTAAAAACTAATATATAAATATTAAAGAGCAATTATGATCAATGGCTCTTTAACATAAACATATCACAAATGTTAGTGGAAGATTGATAAATGTGAAATTTTATGACAAATATTGAATTTCACACCACTTACATACTAGTTCTTTAAATTTATTTATTGATCCCTAATATATCAGCTCTATAAACTGTTTACTATTTATGTTTATAACATGAAGCATTTATTTCAGAGGAATTTTCTCTCCAGAATACAGGAGTTATATGTACAACTGCTTCAAACCCTTCATTTATAAAAAGAGGTTGTCCTGAGTGAACTAAAAGAAGGCAGCCCACTCCTCAGTGATTTGGTAGGAAGTTACTTTTAACACAACTTTGAAGCTTGGCCTCCTAAAATGAGAATAACTCCTTCAGTTGACAAAAACAACAAACAGAGGTTAGGCAAATCAAAACATTTAAAATACAGTATTTGGTTGCATTTTGCCTGATCTTCAAATCACCTGAAAGGTAAAAGCCTAGAAAGCTTTGCTGTCCCCTTGACTGTTTTTGTATAAAGTTCTTTTGCTGCTGTCATGGCTTTAATAATAATAGTAATGATAATAATAGCACCTCCAAGCCTAAATACTGGGCCAGTGTTCATTACCTACTCTTTTTATGCTACATTCTGATTGCCAGAGTGATTTTTTTTTTTAAACCTTAAGTATATCTAATAAAATCATGAGGCTCCCTCTAGCTCTTTAATGAGGAGTTTACTAACCAATGATCCCATGTAATTCCCATCCAACAGGAAAGACTTGAGAAGGCTGCCTCCCATTCCACAAGAAATGTTGTTTTCAACTCTATTTCTTGTAAGGATGTAGATGGTAAATGAGACCATCTGCTGAGAAATTCAGAAAGCATTGCTCCTTATATATTCATCAAGTTAAGACTCTATTAATTGCTTCCAATCCAAGCTTTATGTACAAATTTCTAAAGCGAACCTTTAACCTGTTTAAACTATGCATACGTTCCCAACTTAGATTTATTCATCTTGTCTAAAATTAATTTTAATCTCAAAAAACAAAGTAACGGGTGAACATCCATAGAAATTCAAATTTACGGTCTGGTGTGAGATTTAAAACCCTACATTTAAATGCAGAATCTTACAAATAAAGAAAAAACCCTTATTAATTGTAAATCTGTGGAGTTTATGTTAAAAAAAAAGATGCTTATGGTAATTTTTAGAAAACATTTTCATGTACTATAATATTTATACATGACACTGGTATAATGATTTTTTTATTGTTTAATCTTTTCTACAATTCAGTATTGGATATTTGGGGATTGTAGTTATTTAGAAGACTATAAATAACATAGTTGAAGTATGCCATCTTACAATAGCCATAAAAGCTACATAAGTTGACTGGCAAATCATTTCAAACAAATGAGTATAAAAAAATGTTAAATCGAGTTCTTCATTCTCACTAAAGCCAGCTTTCAAATACTTAAAGAACATTTAAAATAGTGCTGAACCTTTACTCTAAAATTAAAAGTAAAGAAAATCACTAACTTCAAGTCATCACCTATTCTGGATTCCCTTAATATAAGAAATATTCCCAGGAACAACAAAAAGAATAGCTCCATCTACCCCCCCACCTCTTTTTGAGCCAGTGTCCAATTTCTTCTTTTCTGAACAGCTGTATTATCCAACTTAAGTTGCTCTGCTAATTTCAGTCCCACAAGGACTAACTTGGAAGGCAAAAAAATACAAGAAAAGATCAATTTGCTGGGAAAGATCAAATGAGAAAACTGTGGGGACAGCACCAGGTCAGCGTGTGGAGAACTAAGCAGACCTGTTCTTCATTAACTGCGGCTCTCTGGGGGTGTCACACACTACCTGTCCGTGGGCTTTATTGAACCGCCTAACCCGCCTCTCTGTTCCATTCTTCTGGGCCCAAGTGAATCATATCCTGCTGCTGACAAGTTAGCAGGGGACTGTGGCTGCAACATGAAAGTACTTTTCTTTCTTGTCTAAATCAGGCAGATTTTTGAAAAGACGACACAGCATTGACTCGTGACATGGCAAGATGAAACGAGAGGTCTGGGCCGGTCTTGGAGCTGTGCAGATAAAAGTAATCAAATGACACTCCTGGAATGCAAATTGGCATTCTTGACTGCAGCAATTGCACAACCATGAAACATCCCTGACAGCAAGCAAGATTAGGACAAAATGTTATGTAAAGCACTGAACTCAAAAACTCTCACTTGAAAATTCAAACTGTAACACTTACATTTTAATATAGCAATAGTCAGCTCTGCTTTTGTCTGCTTCTTTTTGTAATCACATATCTCTATCTGACAGATACCTTACATCTCAGGTAGAAAAAAAAATCAGGTATTAAGAAGGTATTGCTGCTATTAATATCTTCTTAATATTAATTTTACAATACCACGTGGGGTTGATTCTTATTCAGACTTTTACATGCAAACACCACCCAACTTAATATTCTCCAAGGAAAATAAAGATAGTTTCACAGATACTCCAAACAGAGTTCACATTCAGGCTCAGTATTACTTCCCTCAGGTGAAGCTACTCCTGTACTTTCGTAAAGTGATTAGCAATCTGGATTTTAAATGCACCGCTCTCTGGGAACAGAAAGTAGCTATAACTAAGAACTTCACTAAGACTGAACAGTTTAAAATGAAACAGCTACAAATACAATATAAAACACAAATATTCCCTAAAGGTTCACAAGGGATTTTTTTTTTTTTTTTTTTTGTGATTCCAAAGGGTAAAAGAAGTTCTATTAACTTGTACAAGGTCTCACTACTCGGGTAGATCTTCAGATCAGATGCACTAACTAATAGTGCCAGAAATAAATTCCTTCACTTAAATCATGTATGCGTGTGCACAGTAACATCTGAAACTGCAGAATAGACCAATGAAAGACAAATGGGCTTAGGCACTGTCCAAAGTGATTAGTATATGGGAATACATGTGTAGACAAATAGATAATATTGCCTAGGGGGAAAGAGAAAAAAGAATACCTGCAACCGGCCTTTACAATGTTTTTGTGTAAAATGCCGTTACAAGAAAAACTCTCAAGCTCTAAACAGATATATTTAATATTGTTTTGATGCCTCACTTAAACACAGGTTCCAACAATTCCAAGTGTCCACGAAGTACATGAAAAATAATAAAACAGGCCACTTTCTGCCACTTTAATCCTGGGTACACAGGATTATTTTATGATGTCTTTTATACATCAGTTTTACAACAGCTTGACTCTAGGGTAAATGGGAACCATCATAAATCGCACGCTGCTTTCAAAACCACTTTAATTTCTGCCAGCGTTACTGTAACCACAGTCCTGGGCGCACGCTTGTGTATGTGTGTGCCTGCATTTGACAGTCGCATCTCCTACACTCCAGTTGTGACTTTGATCACTGAAACAAGAGATGTCACATTAGGGGGAAGGGAAGAGGAAAAAATGCCAACCCGCTATCGCCCTTTTTTCTTATATATCCATCTACATACGAAAGGCAGTATATCACATCCCCAAGTGGAGGTAACAATAGCAACGCCGGGTGGAAGCGAACTGAAAGGAAGGGAGTGGTCAAGCCCCATTTCTAACAAATCACTTCCCCGAAAGCGGACAGAGCGGCTCATCCCCAGGCGGACTAACTGCGCGCTTCCTCGCTGCAGAGAAGCCGCTTCGCGTAGAGGGACTGTGCCCGAGTCTCGCTTCGCAAAGCCATCCCATCTCCCTCCACCACTTGCACTTGGGACTTTTTTTTTAAGCTTAGCCTCACCTCACAGGGGATATCACCTAGTTGTGTTTTTTTTTCTTTTAACCTTTTCTTTATTCTGCTCATTCCTTGGGCCCCAAATCCCACCCTCCAGTCAATGTGTTAAGTAAAACACACTTCGAAAATAGGTATCTATGTATCTATCTAGGGTTGACTTTCCGGCCCTGCGTTCTGCACCTTCTTCATAAAACGTGCAGGGGCATTTCCTCCCACCTTCATTTACAAAGGGAAGGTTCTGAAGGTGAAGCGGCGGGGAAGAGCCCAAGTGCTGGGGCCGGGCTGGCTGCGCCCTCGCCGCGCGGCGCCCACGCCCAGCCGCCGTCCCGCACTCGCCGGCAAGTTGTAAAAGTTACGGTAGGTCCCAACCGCTTTCCTCTCCGCTCCGAGCTCCTTCTAGCGCTCCATTCATCCCCAGCGTCCTTTCCACCTCATCCCCACAAGCGCGTCCCCAACTCCCTGGAGCCTCCCGCTCGCCAGCTGCTCACCTCTGCTCGGAAGCCGCGAGACGGGCTGAACTTGACCGAGTCCCCCTCACACGCACCCTCCCACCTGGAGCTCGCCTCGAAAACTTGGGGCCAAGTTTAGGGGCGGATATCGGGAGCACAGCAGGGGCCAGGTTGGACTGGGGTTTTCCTCTCCTGCCCGCCCTCCTCAGCGCCCCCCTCCACCTCACGCCGCCTGACTGAAGGAAAACACAGCCCCCGGGCGGCCCCGGTGGCGCTTGGGCGCGGGAGTAATTTCTTACGAAGTCTAGAATAAAAAGGAAAGGAGGGTGGAAACTTCTTACCATCTCGGCATGCTGGTTGTCAAGTGCAGCCCCCGCCTCTTGGTCTCCTCTTAGCGGCCGCGCCTGGACCAGCCCCTCGGCCGCCTCTCGCTCCTTCTGTCTCGGCCTTTCTTTCCCTCCCCCTCCGATTTCCTCCGGGCCGCCGCTCTCGCCGCCTCCGCCTCTCCCCGCCCGCCCGCGCGCGCCCTCGCCGCGGCCCCTCAGCGCTCAGGTGACTGATTTACACACGCGCCCAGGGTCGCCCTCGCTCCCCAAGTCCGAGCCTGCAGCGTTCCCCCGGCTCCTCCTCGGGACAAAAAAAAAAAAAAAAAAAGGAACGGACTGTCCCAGGAGGGGGCTGCTGGCGGGAGGAGGGGGGAGACCGGCGGGCGAGGTGACCTAGGGCGGCTCTGCAAGCCCCACAAGTTTTTCCTTTCTCTGCAAAATTGTCGTGACTACAATGTTGCTTCCCTTTTGCAAAATAAAAGTAGGTTAGTTTTGTTGTTGTTCATCCTCAGATTTCTAGGGGTTTCGTGAGGGAGCATGTATATTTCTCCCTCCCCCCCTGCCCGTTACTTTTCTCTCGCTTTCTTTCTGGGGATGGAAAAACAACTTTCTGGGGATGGAAAAACAACGCTGGCGCCCCCCCGGGGGGTGCAGAGGTGGAGGTGGCCGCTAGCTCCCAGCTGTCAAAAAAGGGGGGGAGAGAGGAAAGGAGAGAGAAGGCTGCGAAACGCCGAGGAAAGGGCGCGAACTTTATTCCGACTGCTGCAAAGCGCGGCAGCTTTTTCCCTTTCGGGCAGTCGCCCGTCGCCGTCCCCTTTGACCAGTTCCTCCTCCCCGACCGCCGCCGCGCCCCCTCCTCCCCTTCCCATTCCCCTGCTCCGGCGTCCCCGCCGCGGCTGCCCCGGCTTCCTCGCCCCTTTCAGCCCAGGTCCTCCGCGCGCCGCTGAGGAGAAGGCGAGCGAAGCTGAGGAAAACCCTGGGGACAGAAACTCAGGACGAGAACGTGCTGGGAGAAAAAGCCAAAAGTTGCACTCAACTGGGGAAAAAAAGTTTCTGGTGGCGGCGTGTTTTGTGCCGGCCCAGACGCCGGCTTGCGGCGAGGGCTTCCTTCCCCTTCCCCTGGTCTGGGCCGCGGGCCTCGGGCTGGAGAGGAAGGAGATTGTCTCCTCCGCGGGCGCCCGCGGGGGGAAGACCAGACACATCTGTGGGTGACACTCGGCCGACCCAAGTCGCCCTGCCCTGGAGACTCAGAAAGGCTGGCTGCAGTCTGAGCGCGCACACGCCTGCAGATGAAGGACGTTTCTTAAACGCAGGCAAAACATACTCCCCGGCCGCAAGAAAGGGCGGGGGGAGCTTAATCATCATCATCTTCCTAACGTACACTTTGTGCCAAAAACATCGCCGCGTTGCGCAGATTTATCATAGCTAGAGCAAACTTTCTGCTTATCTGACATGGGAGGAAGGCATAGGTTTCAAGCGTACTCCCTGAGCACTAAGAAATCAGAGACTGGGGAAGACTTACTTGGCAGAACAACAGGTTTGGTTACTACTTCCTACTGAAAAGTGAAAATCATCTCTTCTTCCTTTCTCTCTTCCCCAAGTAGAGGAGGAGAGAAGAGACTGCTTAATTGCATTCAGAGGTCAGAATTAAATTCCTTTAAAAATATGTAGCCATGAAATTAAGGGGTTTTATTTTCTTTGATTCACAGCCTGGTCTTAAGTTTAATATAAATTTTCACAATAACTAACCTTTGAAATGTTTTCAGGAGCCGCTGACGAGAGACTAGGTCCCAAGTACCCACAGCTGTCTTGAAAATGTGATTAGGCGTATTATTCACGTGGATCCAGCGTTTTAACGGGGGAGGGGTGGCACCGCACCTGTAGTTCTGTGTACTGATTGGGTCCAAATTCCTGACCGTTTCTAGGCCCTTTCAAATCAGATTTCAAGTCACTTCTTTTGTGGATTCTATGCATGATTTTGTTGTGGAAAAATTTATCTGGTAATCACATCTCCCATATCATTTATAGTAAATATCTTAGAATTCTAGACACGTGGTGCATCTAGAGGTTTTTAGTGAGGCAAGATTTCTCTCACCATAGCATAAATCCAAGTAGAGATACCAAACAACTCCCCATGTATATTTAAATACATGTTATCTAAGAAGGCTCATCTTTAAATGATTTGATTAAGGTGTGGAGCATGTTCCCTTATTCACCAAACATAACTGTAACATCATCCTATAGTTTGTAGAAATTGATTACACTAGGGATAATGATGACCAAATGTGCGTTCTGAACAACTGAGGATCATCAGAAGAATTCTCCAGAAATGAGCCAAGTTCTGATGTGTTTTCCTGTATCGTGGAGAAACGAGAAAAGCTAGTTGCTAGTTTCAGAGTCATTACCCATACAAATCCATTCTCACAGTTAGTGCTTTGGACAAGTGACAGACCAGTAATTGCCAAACAATTGTATTCACACAGAGTATTTTTGGCTGTGCACCTACACTGGCCAACATGTAGAAGTTATTGCATATCAAGCAACCTGTAATTTACATTCTCCTGATTGGTTCCAGATCTGTCTGTTTTTGATGTGAGCATACAAAAAATTTACGTGAGGCAAGATGTGTCTATTTGGGGTCATGTGCCTTTCTGGAGCATCATCATCATAAAAATGGGGAATGTGTGGTGCTGAAGAGCAGTCCTTGGAGAAAGTGGAAGAAATTACAGAAGGCAGCAAAGCCTACCATATAAGAGAATTCCAGTCTCTTACTTCCTCCAGTGATTTGTATGGCAACTGGAATAAAACCTTAAGTCCTTTTTGTGTCTTGCAAGACCTTAATGATCTACACCTGCCTGACTCTTTCCACTGTTTTATTCCATTTGTTCATTCCCCTTGTGGACTGCACTCAAAACATAGTTGCTTTCTTTCTTTTCCTCTAACTTGCCAAGCTTCTTCCTACTCTTTGCCCCTGCCATTCTATCTACCTGGAATGTTCTCCCAAGTTTTCCAGTGGTTCTTTCTTATCATTCATGTCTCAGCTCTAATATGGATTCTGCAGACTCTGAAGTAGCTCTTTGCCCACCACCAAAACACCCCTCACGTTTACTCCCATTACTTATTTTCTTTACATCCCTTATCAATATCTGGAATCATCTTATTTTATGTGTTAATTATTTTTCTTCAACTAAAATGTAAGCTCCGTGGGCAAGCACTGTATAGCAGGTCCATGAATAACATTTGATGGGGAGGGAGAAAAAGAAAAAAATCAATTCCTAACTGGGATCACTGTGTGGAGTTTGCACATTTTCCCCATATCTGCATAAGTTTTTTCCAGGTACTCTGGTTTCCTCCCACGTCCCACATATCACAACTGAGGATAATCACTGTTAGGTGAACCTGTGTGCCTAAATAGTCCCAGTCTAAGAGAATGTGGGTGTTTTGTGAGTTCACCCTGCCAAGTGAGGACTTAATTATACACCTTGCCTTGGCCCATGAAACAGTGTCAGGCACAAAATAAACTCTTATAAATATTGTTTGACTTAATGAAAAAATTTCAAAATCATTACACTATGTTGAGCTAATGATGTTAAGGCCAAACAAATTCCCTATAAGTATATGGAATAAAAGAGTTCATTCTTTTGGGGGGAATGTAGCAAACACTGTTGACTTCCTCTACCAGCAATCCTCAAAGTATGGTCTGGGGAACCCTAAGGAAGCCCAAGACTCTTTTAGGAGGTCCGTGAGGTCAAAACTATTTTAATTATATTTTTTCCACTTAAATTTTTCCTGTGTGTAAAGTGGAGTTTTCCAAAGACAATGTGACATGTGATACCACAACAGACTGAATGCAGAAACAGATATGAGAACCCACCTGTTTTTATGATATCAGACATTAAGAGATGTGCCAAAAATGTAAATCAATGCCACACTTCTCAATTTTTTTCTTTTGCTTTGGAAAACTTATTTTTCATTTATAAATATGTGTATATATTCATTTCCTATTGCTGCTATAACAAATTACCACAAATTTAGTGGACTAAAGAACACAAATTTATTATAGTTCTGGAGATCAGAATTCCAAAATTGGTTTCACTGAGCTAAAAAGGTGTTTACAAGCCTGCATTCCTTTTTGGAGACCCTATGGCAGAATCTATTCCCTTACTTTTTTCACCTTCTGGAAGCCACCCCAATTCCTTGGCTCGGCTCCTTCCATCTTCAAAACCTTCAAAAACCAGATGCATCTTTCTCATACTGCATCATGATGACACGGACTCTTCCACCTCTTTCAATTGTTACTACCGTTGTAATTACATTGGGCCTTTCTAGATAATCCAGGATAATCTACCTATTTCAAGATCCTTAAATTAATCACATCTGCATATTCACAGATTCCAGGGATTAACGTGTGAACCATTATTAGGAGTCATTATTCTGCTTATCACAGTACAGTAACAAATGATGGGTTTAATATTGCTACTTTTTAGATGAATTAATGATACAATTATTAATTGCCCACATAAGCAAAAGCTCTTTGCAGTCTTCAGTAAAGGATTTGTTCTGTAAAATTTGGATTCCGTCAAAAGGCCGCACTCAAGGATCCAGAAGGCTACATGTGGCCCAGAGGACCCAAGTCCCCTAGCCCTGTGTGAGCATGTTACTTAGTCCTAGCCAACGAAGGATAACAGGAAGTCATTGGAAGGGCTTCTTGGAAAAATTATTTTATTCATTAAAACTAAAAAAAAAAAAATTGACAAGAAATAAATTGTCCCTTTCCTGCTCTGGATGTTAGTATGTGAGTATGTGGTAACTGAAACAGCTGCATTCATCTTGTGACCAGGAGAGAATCCATGTACCTGGAATGACAGGGTAGGAAGGTGGCAAGTACCTGAACTCTTAATTATATTGACTTACTGAATTAACCCCACAAGATTTGGAATTTCTTGTTATGTGACATAGTTAATTCCCTTATCATTTAGTACATTTTGAGGTTGTGTTTCTATTTACTTGTAGCTTAAAGCTTTCTGAATATTACAGGGAAATGGCATGTCTGTTTAGAGTTTTCATGTAGAAATATCCTCCTATCATTTCCCATGAAATTTACATATTTTTTCCCAAATCCTGAGAAAAATCTGTCAAGAAATTAGCAAAATGTGAAAAGCATAAGATTATAATTCTCTTGTGAGAATTAAAACTTAACAATCAACATAGAGACACTACTGGTTAGAATGAATGTGAGAGCATAAAATGCTGTCACACAAAGTTGAAAGTTAAGGTGACATTTCCAGAAGCAGTTACCATTTAATCAGTTAGTTTTGTTTGTAATTGTGGCCACACTGTAAGTGTGTGTTCATGGCCCTCTCTGCTACCACTGATGAGACATTTTTGCAAATTAAATAAATATAAGTTTATTTGCATAATATACTCTTTACAAATCCTATGAGTTGTGTTCCAAGAAATAACATGTTTGGGAAACAAAACAAACCCTTAAATTGATGATTTCAATACATAATTTTGTGTAGTGCTGTTAACTTTCTAGGAGATCCTGAATATTATGTTACTCAAATACTGCTCAATATATTCACAATAGACTACAGTTCTTTGTAAATACAAAGAACAGGAAATATCAATGTTGTAGAAAAAAATCTGAATTTAAAAAAGCAATATAATTTCAATATCAAAACCAACATAAAGGCTGGGCGGGGTGGCTCACACCTGTAATCCTAGCACTCTGGGAGGCCGAGGCAGGCGGATTGTTTGAGCTCAGGAGTTTGAGACCATCCTGAGCAAAAGTGAGACCCCCGTCTCTACTAAAAATAGAAAGAAATTAATCGGACAACTAAAAATATATAGAAAAAAATTAGCCGGGCATGGTGGCGCATGCCTGTAGTCCCAGCTACTTGGGAGGCTGAGGCAGAAGGATTGCTTGAGCCCAGGAGTTTGAGGTTGCTGTGAGCTAGGCTGACGCCATGGCATTCACTCTAACCCGGGCAAAAG
>CAUYSK010002322.1:0-27176 GCA_963575035.1 Avahi laniger
GATGACTTGCTTGTATCTAGGCAGCATCTGGAGCCTTTTATTTTATTTTTTTGGAGACAGGGTTTTGCTTTTTTGCCCCAGGGTAGAGTGCAGTGGCATCATCGTAGCTCACTGTAACCTCACACTCCTGGGCTCAAGCGACCCTCCCGCCTCAGGCTTCCAAGTAGCTGGGACTATAGGTGTGCACCACTGCCCCCAGCTAATTTTTCTATTTTTTTGTAGAGATGGGGTTTCCCTCTCGCTCAGACTCTGGAGCCATTTTGGTTGTCACAGCCGGTGGGATACTATTGACATCTAGAAGGTAGAAGCCAGGAGTGCTGCTCAACATCCTGTGATGCACAAGACAACCTCCCAGTACAAAGAATTATCCAGCCCCAAGTGTCAGTAGTGCTAAGGCTGAGAAACACTGCTGTAAAGGGAATGAACCCCGTGAATAAAGAGAAGTTTTTCATAGCAACTTTAATTATTCAGTAGTACTTCAAAGAAGATAGCTTTATAAATATTACCAAACTATGCTATGTAGACAATCTTAAGTGATAACCAGGGTCACCAGTTACTAAATATGTCATTATAACTTGTTTTGTATGGCACTTTTGCATTTTTCCACTTGGGCAAGTGAAAACTTTATTCTACTTTTTTGTTTTAAGCAGCCCTTGTATATTGGTTAGTTTGTTCAAGTGCTGTGCACAGCCAAGATGGGCTAACATGGGTATTTTTGTGCGTATTTTTGCTAGGAAGGTGAAAACGACTGTAGTATGATAAACAGGTGCAGTCCTTCCTCCCTGCCCATATGCTCATTTTATGAGTCTGAAATTCCAGACTCACTGGCTCTAAGAATTATTTCTGTTGTTAATTTTAAGATAGACTGATGTCTCATAGCCTGAGGAATTAGTGAAGCTTCTGAGTACACCACCATGCCCAAACCGTGTTTTTCAAAAGCCGCCCTGTGGATCATTATTCCTAATAGATGCTCATGGGGGGAAAAGGGTCTGTGGACAAATAATTTTGGGAACTGCTTTTGCAAACCTGCCTGTTGGCACATTAAAGGTTGTAAAAATTCCTTCAGTAAAGAACCAATTTGAATATTTCCTTTTCTAAAGAGAGGAACTGATTTTTTAAGTGAAATATTTATTAATGACCCATTGAATATACTTTCAAAACCACTACAATAGAGAATGCTGTGTTGATGTCTAGATTATATTTTTCTCGTTGATCTGGCAGTGTAAACTATGAGAAAGGGATTCTCTGGTATTTTGGTGACATTGTACATTGTCCCAGACCATTTGTAAACATGAGCTCAGACACATACTACTTCCTTTAATGTGTAAGTTAGAATACTTTGATCACTGGCTGGACAACCTTGGAAATCAAGACTGTTGAGATAAAGTATATAATTATAAATATCATAAAGTTTATTTTAAATGTATTTATTTTATCTTTGGAGTTCAAACATTTAAAAAAATTTGAATAGCTATAAGTAGTCATTTCAAAGGAATAAATTCTGGATTAAAAAGTTGTGTAATTTTTTAATGTGAATTTGGGACTGAATTGCAGAGCCAGTAAAGCTGAAGAGTTGCAACAGAACCTCTGGAGTCTAAGAAAGGGAATGAAATGATTTTGCAAATGCAAATGCTGGCAGTGCAGCTTGCTATACATATAGTAAGCCAAAATTGTTTTACAGAACAAGTGATCTATATTGTTGTGATCATCATTTAGCCTAAGAAAGGCCAGAGCCGAGAGACTAGCAAATGTTTTCTCATCTGCAGTGTATCAGCAGTTCTTGGACTTCAGCTGCTGAATAGATAATAATTCTAATTGAAGATAAATTACATGAACCCACATGTGAATGATAGATATGTTACAACATTTCGTTCCTGATGCATAAAATCAGCTGCAGTTTTTATTATTAACCCTTTCTTTTTCAGTGGTTTTAGAATTCTAGCTCTATTCCCGCTGGCTTAAAATTTGACCCTGAAGTCATAAAATTTACAAGAGTTTTTGAAGGGATGTTGTAGGTTCTGTATATTTAGGCTTTCCTTTGCCCCCAACCCAGTGTCATTTTTACTCAGTCTCTCTCATTTCTGCATAAAGTTTTTTATTATCAATTGCTAGTACTGATTGGTAAGCTTCATAATTGACCCTTGTTATCTTTGAACTGCGACAGGGGCAATGGATGGTGCATTTCCAATTATTGGCTAAGATGACCTATTCTATCTCTATGATCCAACTACCCTTGTTAAGACTATCAGGTAAAATTTGGAGTTTGGTTTTTAAAGTCAATGGTCTCTGGTAGTGTGCCCTGGAAAGTAAATTAAATAACACAAAATATTCTTTTGATCACTATGCAGTGTGTTACCTATAGACATGGCAGAGAAAAGTGTTTTAAATCAAACTCTAAATTTGACTCTTAGGTCCTCTGCCGATGAATTCTCTATCAGGGAATGATATGTGATACCAGCCTTAGGAACCTGGTGTTCAACTATAAATCTTTCTGTTTAGCTTTTCATATTAGTTGAATGAAGTTATAGAGTACAAATTATTGAATACAGTTCTGTTCAGCCAATAGGCACTTGATATACAGAATGGAAAATTTAAATATAAATTGATTTTTATCTAATATGATAACCCAGCATATAACTTACTTTGTTTTTGTTTGTTTAGCCACCTCATAATAAGAACTGTCGTTGAGGCCTGAGCTATAGAATGTGCTTTTATTTTAGACTACACCTTCCATAGACTTTAGTAAAATTTAAATTAAAGGTAATTTTTTTACTGGTGATAATATTTTAATATTGAATTAGTAGCTCATCCTGTGAATTAAATTTTATCGTCCTTTCATAGAGGAAAATAACCAACAGTTGAATACAACAACAACAAAACTCTGATGAGTCTCGTTGATGTTATGCTCAGAGAAATTTTTTGGAATACTTACACATTTGGTGCATATAAAAGTTGGGTTTTCTTTTCCCACTTTCTAAGACGTACTAATTTCTGCCAAGCCCTTAAATGATTTTGTTATGTGTTACATTTATAAGACCAGCCTTATTTTGAAAAAACTGAAAAAAGTTCAGTTTTCTTCATGTAGAAGTTTAGTCATTTCAGAAGTTTCATAACCTCTGAATAATTTGATAACAGTTGAATATGCTGTTAACAGTAAAAAAAAAAAAATTTCTGTAAACCGTTTTTTTCCTTGTCTGTCACATTGTATTGGTTCTATGTCTCTTCTGGCCAATTTTAGTAAACAGGTCTAACACCCACTGCATCCTTTTGTGCCTTACTTTTTACTTTCATTTCGCCATTGTGATATGTACACATGTAATATGGTAAGTTTAAGGAAAATGAATACATCTTTGTAATTTCCCACCTGATATTCTGCAGCTTAAGCTAAAGCCTTAGGCAAAATCTGGAAATGTTTATGCTGTTTTGCTTTTATCAAGTGGCGTCAACTTGAGCTTTTAGAGAAATGCGAAGAAAGGCTTTGTTTAACTGTACAATTGTTGAGGATTTTAGCCATGAGAATATGAAGCTGATGTTAGCCTCATATACAAACTCACTGTATGTTTTACCAGAAGGAAAAAATGTTTCCAGAAATATTTTTGGTGTAGACTGTTTAAAAATAAAAATGAATTGTATAATTTATTACATGAAATAAATTTTTAATAAATTATTCACAGAATATTGTATTATTTTACTTAATCATTACTGTAGATAAAATCCAAAAGTACAAAAAACTGACACTAAATTACTTACCTGTTTTTTGATTCAGTCATCAGTATCAGCTTGCCCAGAAATCAGCAAGAAAAGTCATACCTATAATGAAAGAGGAAAGAGATGGCATTCCAGCAACCATTTTGCAAAGGCTCTATTGACTATAGAATGTTGGGCACTTAGAATTATTGAATCTTTTCTAAAAGAAATACTATTTTTTCTTTGAAAGTAAAATAGGTTAGTATAACTTCTTCAAATTTCACTTCTAAATTGTGCTATTTGAATTTTGCAGGTAGTTATCTTTGATTTTGAATTAAATCTCTGCATTGGTACTTACTAACCATATGAGCTTACAAATTTAACCTCTTTGAATCTCAGTTTCATCATACGTAAAATGGATACAACCTTGTGAGAGTGAGGATTAAATAATATATGATAAAGCGATTGACTCAGTGCCGGCACATAGCATTTACTGTTAATAACTGCCATGATGCTTTTCATTAAGCTGTACTTTCCTAAGTTGTACTAGATTTAAATCAGATGTATTCATTATTAGTTAGTTTATTTAGTAGTACTTTTTTTGAGGGGGAGTCATCAATTTTGTCTATTCTGCAGTAGAAATTAATTTTAAAAGTATATAATTGATCTTAGATGACCATCTTTTTGTATTTTCAGGACTTTTCTATTTGGCTTTTATCAGTTTCCTTTTGTTTTGCATTTATATTTGAGAATTTTTTTAAAAAAACCATTTTTAAAGTGTATTAACTATTTTATGCACCTGAAATTTCAGATCTCAACCCAGGAGAGATGTACAGAAAATGTTTGTGTCACAATGACTTCCACATCGATTGTATTATCTGACCAGGGTTTTTGGAATAGTCAGCAGACCTGCAGGCATAGCAGTTGTTCAGTATATTTAGCCCTATTGTTATATGACTTTAGAGTAGAATGGCTGATCATGGCTTCCAGATTTATATCTTTAGCAGACCTCTATTCTGAACCCCACACTCATATGCAACTGCCTGATGGACATCTCCTGGATGTCTAAGAGACATCTCAGTCTCCACATGCGAAAGGTGATTCTTTCATCTTCCCCCTATCCCCCCAAATCTGTTCATGCACAGCCTTCCCACCTCAGTGGCTACACATCTGTTCTTTCAGTTGTTTAGGCCAAAAACCTTGTTATCTTTGACTTTTCTCTCTCACATCCTACATCAAATCTATCAAGAGAGCATGTTGTATCTACTTTAAAAATTAATCTAGAATCAAACCATCTCCCACCTGCTCTATAATCAACCGGGTCTGACTACCAATGTGCCTTGTCTATTATCATAGTACCTCTCTTCCCCGCACCACCAAAACAGAGGTCTTCCTGGTTCTACGCACGCCCTTTCACAGCCTGTTCTCAGTAACAGGCAGAGTGATCCTTTGGAAACATAGATCCTGTCCTTTCCTTCTCAAACTCTTGCAGTAGCTCGCATATCAGTCAGAGTATAAGTCCGAGGCCCTGCTGTGTCCCCAAAGCCCTAAAGCATTGGCCATCCCAGCCCCACCCCCTTTACCTTTTTGACCCTTCTCTACTCTCCACCCTTGCCCCCTCTGTGCCAGCCTAACTGGCCATCTTGCCGTTCCTTAGACACTCCAGGCACACTTTGCCTTAGAGCCTTGGCTTGAGCTATTTCTCTTGCCTCAGACCATCTCTTAGCTCAGATGCTTGGCTAACTCACTCATTTCCTTTCTTTTTATCAAATTTATTCCTTTTCAATGAGATCTACCCTGACTACCCTTGTTAATACTGTAGCTGTCTGCTCTACCTTAACATTGTCTAAAAATTGTCTTAAAATTCAAGATGGGGCCTCAATTTTGGTGTACGTAAGAATCACATGGAGTTAAAATGCAGATTCTAATTCAGTAGGTCTGGGGTGGGTCTGGCATTTCTAGCAACTCCCTAGGTGGTTCTAGTCCTGTTAGCCCATGGACCACACTGAGGAATAAAGGACCAACATGCTGTATAATTTATGTATTTATTATGTCCTATTGTTTGTCTCTCCCCCTTTGGCTAGAACATAAGCTCCGCCAAAGCAGAATCTTTGTTTTGTTCACTCATGTATCCCAAGCACCTAAATAGCAACTGGCACATGACAGACACTCAAATATTTGTGGTATGAATGATTCAGTAGGTATTATTAAATATTTATATATTATAACTATGTATGAAATCCCATCATGTCTGATTGAAACTGTTCAGTGGTTTTCCATCTCTTAGAATAGAATTCAAAAAATTTTACTTGGGGTGACAGACACAAAAAGGTACTGCTCAGATCTTGCAAGAAAAGACTTGCTACCCAGCTGCAAGGGGTGTGCTTAGCTCACAGCCTCCCCGCTGTTAGCTTCTTCAAGGTTAGCTCAAGCCTGTCTTTGAGCCAAAGTCCTGCCCATCTGCCAATTTCTGAGCAAGGCCCTGGTACAAGGGCCTGGCCATTTCCACCCAGTGCGGGTTTGCGGCCTCCTGCTGGGCTGGCAGACGCTTTGTTAGGTCTGCATCGAAGTCTGATGGCTCCCCCTGCCCTGGCCTGCTTCCCCTGCTTTCTTTTATGGCTATTGCTCCCCAATAAACCCTTGGCTCTCTTACCTTTTCAGTATCTGCTTCCCAGAGAATCCAGCCTGCGAGGCCTGTGGCATGTAAAGTGACCAACACTCCCCTGCCCACCTTTCTCCTCTTCCTGTCTCTTCTCCCCAAACACACTTGCTAAACCCCAGATTGCACCCGCTTAGTACTATTCCAATAACACTGATCTGCAGTGTAGTTCACTAGCCTAATGAATCTTTCATTTATTGGCCATCATAGATTATGACCTTGTTTTAGTCTGGTATCATTTTTTAGCTATTTCATGATTTAAAATACTAATTACTGTTTTTAAGAATGGGTCAAGACTTACTGACTTAGCACACCTTTGCTAAATGGTCCGTGTGCTGTGAGAGAAGTCAGTCAGCCAATCCAGTGACCAGCCGTCAGCAAACCACAGCGACCACAAAGTAAGAGGCCAGTCCTCAACCCTGGCTCTGCCACTTAGTGGCAGAGTGATCTTGTACAAGTTACTTTTGACTCCTCTGTCAGATGGGGATAGTATCTCGCAGGATTGAAATAAAGATCAAATGAAATTATGTATGTAAAGTGCTTAACAAGGAGTCTCATATATAGCAAGTGGTCTGATAGTAGCTGTTATTAAATAGTGGTTAACAAAAAAAAAGAAAAGGTTTTCAGATTTTTAGTAAAATAGCACCAAAACAGCCTTTATAAAGTAATGTAGCTGTCTTTGTTGGCCTGGTCTTTATTAAATCCTATTAGTTCAGAAAAAGAAAAGCATGACTAGAAGTCTGTTCAGAGCTCTTAGTTTCAGTGGCCTTTTTTGAGGTGGGCCACTCGCCCCCTTCTCTTTGCTCCTGCCTGACTTGCCACCGTTCAATTCATGTCCTTGTCCTTTTTTCCTCCAGTGAAATACGGGCCTCAGGAAATAGATAACTGCTATTTATCTTTATCAGTTAGTGACATCTTAGTTTGGATGAGTTTATCAGATGTTTCCCTAAGAGTGGGCTTTAAAAAAAAAACTCCACTACCTTTTATTATAGAAACTTTCAAATATATACCAAAAGATAATGATGAAGCCTAGTATGCATCGCTCAGCTTTGGCACGTTTCAAGTCCAATTCTGTTTCACCTGTACCACCGGCCACTCCTCCTCCCCTCTATTGCTTTAAAGCAGATCTCATCATCATTTCTGGGTATCGCTCACATTTCACTGTGTGTCCTTAAAGTAAAGGACTCATTTTAAGTCACAATAACATTATCACACCTAAAAAATTTAACAGTAATGTCTTGATATCATCAAATATGCTGTCAGTCCTCATTCTTCTAATTACCTTTCTTTTACATTTGAGTCAAGACCCAAATAAGATCACCTGAGGGTAGATTTTAGTGGGAAAAGGGTAAGCGGTAAGAAATAGGTAGCATTAGGAACTGGTGACAATTTGAGAAGTACAGAGAAAGGAGATTAAAAGTACTTGAGGCAGTGTTTTTCTAACAAATTTCCCCTGGGTTAATAGTACTGGATTTATGAGTGATGGTCACACCCACCTGCCACCCTCCAGGCTCCCCGAAAGTACGATTTGCCTTGCTCCCAGTTTCACTGGTTATCATGAGAAATGGCCTGGAGTCCACGCTGGTGTGCAATAATTCAGTATCAATGCCAGCTTTCCTAGTATGAGGCTTTGAATTACAAGCCCAAATAGGATTAGGCTTATAGGGCCCGGGTGGTAATTGTTCTAGCTCTGCAGAAGTAACCTTTATTCTAAAGTGGATGGGAGGCAAATTGAGCTGCGCTGGGCTCCAGCTGGCCAGGCTTGATGAACAGGAAGGCAGAGCGCCATCTCGACACTGGTTTTCGGAGGAAAAGGGAGGCAGAAAACAGCCCCCAGGACAGAGCAGGGGAGCTGGGTGTGGTGCTCCCGGTGGAAAGTCTGCCTGATGGTCTCATGGATCGCGTTACAGAGACAACGGAGCTTTCTGGAACAACTTGGAGCTCCTGACCGGATAAGAGGCTGAGAGTTATTCCATGCTCCTCCCTCCAAAAACCTTGGTCGTGGACAATAAATGGATCTTTTAAGGCTTAATGACAGAAGATAATTTTAGTTAGGAAGATCTCAGAAAAAAACCAAACTAAACTAAGCCGTTTTTTGGAGAATTAACCAGGAAATGTGAGATCCAGGGATCCCTAAGAATACGCTAGTCTAGTGACATTCCCCATTTTAAGTTTTCCCAGGTAAGAAAACGAATTCTGAGAATGACTCACCCAAAGCCACACAGCTACTTCAGGAAGGAACTGAGGCAGGTCTCAGAGGCTGCGTCCACCAATGGGCCCATAACAGGGCCGGAGGCAGGTCTGAAGGAGGTGGAGAAACCCTTTGTAAGACAAAAAGTTGACCCAGAAAACATTTTCACAGCTTTTGGATAAACTTTTTCTTGCTTCTCTATAAAATGCATTGATTTCTCTGTTCCTTCAATTTCCTTCAATTTCTCACCACATCCAATTTATGCGCTATTTGCCGTTGCTTGGTGACTCAAACCTTCCTGCTGGTGGGGACAGGCAGGGACCTTTTGAACAGTGTCCCCTGTTAACTTTTACTGAAGGCCAGTAAAAATTCTCATCAGTTTGTATCTACAAATTAAAAGCAAATGAGCCTTTTAACATGAGGAAATTCTGCATTTTTTGGTTTGTATTTATGGCTATTATCTATTTTCTATTTATTCCCATCTATTTGCAATAAGTGTACTTCAGGGCCAACTTGGTTTATGCTGTTACCCAGGAAAAAAAGGAAAAAGAAAAAGTAAAACACACAACCAGCCACACTGTTTTATGGAGCCTTCCCCATGGAGCCCAGAGCTTCCTAGGCATGAAATTGCTGCTGCACACAGAGGCAGCAGGTGCGGGGCCGCATGCCACTTGCTGCCTTTTTTTTAGTGTTTGTTTATAATCAGTAAATGGCTGTGGATGTTTAAATGGTTGCCTAATACTGATGGAGAGCGGATGCCATTATAACTTGAACTTGTATTGCCATGCAGATGGTGGAAATAAACATCCAATTCTGTACACGGTTTTGTTTGTCTCTCACTTTTAAAAGATCAGCTGAGTGTCAGGCATCCGTGGTGCCAGCAGGGGGCTGGGGGGACAGAGGAGAGCAGGGCTGCTGTCTTTCCAGATTGGCTTTTGTGCTGAGAACTGGGGACAGCAGGTTCCTCTGTAAGTGGGAGGGGACTCATTGCAGCAGCAGACCCCTTGCCAGAGTTTTCAGGCAGTGGCTCCAAATCTCCCTTCACACCATCAAAATGTGTCTCCCCAAAACTCAGCTCTCAGGTTCTGCTGCCTCTCACCCTTTCCTATGGCAAAAGGGTTCCAACGCTAACAATGCCTCCTGGAACTCTGGCTGCACCTTCTTCTTCTCCTTCGTCCCTTCATTTTCTTAAACACCTTGAAAAAAACGAGGTCAGCAGAGCACAGTGGTGACCACGCCAGATTTGGTTTCACCCTCCTAGCCTCCGCTGCCTTTCCCTTGATTACCTCTTTTCTGGGGGCCCATTGCTCTACTGTAATAACGTTTTGTGGAATCTTAGCAAATATTTGTTGAAAAAATGATCAACTAACTTGTTCACACTACAGAAATATCTGCTAGGGTTTAATGTTAGCCTAGTCCGGAAATATTTATTTTAACAGATTTGGAATAATAATAGAAACAGATCTGTATTTCTAGAAATTGAAATTTTGCAAATCAGTGAGCAGAAAATAGCAGAGTGAATTTGAGGACAGGGAAGTCTTCCTAGTACCTTAAGATAACCTCGTGGAGGAAGCCCATTTCTTGGGAAAGAAGCCCAAACCCAGGGATGCCCTGTAAGCCATTTCTCTGGGGCAGACACTGGCCCCAAACGTGGATAAGAGACTAATCCATTCTTCAGGGCCAAAGAAACTGTGACATGAGTGTGGGGTTTATGACAAAGGCCATTTCTGGCAGGTTTGGTCTGTTTTATTAATGAATCATTCAAAAGCAAGGCAAGCCCCCACCCCACTCCACCCACAACTGGTTTATTTCCCTTCATGCCAGCCTCCTTTGTCTGAGTCAAATAATACAGTAATCCTTCCCATTTCTATAGAGCGCTTTCTGGATACAAAATGCTTTCACATACTTCATCTTGTTTTCATCTTCTGACAGTTTTTGGAGCCAGGCAGTGGGTGATAATTATCCTTATTTTGTAGTTAAGCCCCAAAGAAGTTTGGTGACTTCGACGGCTTGTCTGGCGTCATTCCGAGGGTAGAGTCTGGAAACGCTGGTGCTCAGGGCTCTGACACCAGCCTTGGAGATTTCTTGGAAACATTGGAACAGGGTTAAAAGCCTGTGCTGTAGAGCAGGGGTCGTGGGCGAACTTCCTCTGTAAAGGGCCAGGCAGTAGATATCGTAGGCTTTGCGGGTCATGCTGTCTCTGTTGCAACTACTCGAAAGCAGCCACAGACAATCTGTAAATAAATGAGTATGGCTGTGTTCCAATAAAACTTTATTTGTGGACACTGACATTTGAATTCCGTATAATTTTCATGAGTCGTGAAATAAGTCAGAATTCTTTTGATGTTTTTTTCCCCCAGTTGTTTGAAAGTGTCACAACTATTCTCAGCTCATGAGCTGTGCAAAAATAGGCAACTGGTAGGATCTTGCTCGTGGGCTGTGGTTTGCCAGCCCTCCTTTAGAGCTGGTTCTGCTATTTCTCAAGTGTGTAATCTTGGGCAGATTCCCCAGATAAACCTCGGTGTCCTCAGCTACAAGATGGGAAAAGTAAGGAGGATTTCCTCCTTCAAAAGCTGGAGCGTGGCATGCAGCAGCCGTAAAGTGTTCTGCATGATACTTGTGATGCAGGTGGATGGGGGCTGTCAGGATTAGATGCTAAGTCCAGCGAAGCTGTTTGTCCTCCCAGAGCACACCGACAGGGTTTTCTGGTCTCTGTATAACAGCCTCAGCCTTTTTTGCACCTGGTGCTAATGAAAAGTTGAGGGGAAATAGAAACGTGCCCACGGGACAGAAATACTTTTTAAAAAAATACTTATTAACACATTTTAAGCAAAGATAAGCCTTTTAAAAATAGCAACTTACCAGGGATAAGAGAGGCCCGAACTAATTGAGAACAGGCTGCGTGTCGGACCTGCGGACACAGTCAGGGTAAGGAGCTTCCCCACTCTGGCCTCAGTTTCCTCACTGCTCACCTGTAAAGTGAGAATTTCGGATTTTATCCTCTCCCAGAAAGGCCCAGCTCTAACACACTGGAACACTACGGGGGTGACCGAGTGCTCTAGAGCCAGAATTCACATCTGCAAGGCCCTTGCCACTAGGGTGGCCACACTTTTTTTATTTAATAGGTGTCCTCTTTTCCCTCCCCACAGGGTAATTGTTGGGGCTTCCCTGTGGAAGGGAAGCGGATGTGGTTCTGGGGCAAGTATACCTCTCCACACCTCAGTTCTCTCCTCTGAGAAATGGGATTATAACAATGGCCTCTACTGTACAAGGTTGAAGAGAAAACGAAACAGGACACCAGGTGCAAAATGCATAGCGCAGTGCTTGGCCTGGAACGAGCGCTCTGCCAAAGTAGATGAAGGTGCAGCCTTCCGCCCACCTCCACGCGCAGGTTCCGAAGAGACCAGCGGTGTCTTGGTCTGGGTGTTGGGGAAGGTGGTGAGCAATTGTCTAGAAGCCAAATATGTACCTTTTATTCCTGAGGACTAAAGAGACTGAATTGTGGAACCCTCTGCTCCCAGCACGCAGAGCACTCTGCCCCAGGCGGGGGCATGGTCTGTGGGGCCCTGGCCAGCAGAGGAGGCTGGGCTGGAGCGCGGCGGAAACGCCTGTGAGCGCGGAAGGCTTCAGGGGAGCTGGATCCAGGCAGGAGTCCTGTCCGCTCAGCATGCGGGAACGTGGCCTACATTTGCCCAAATTCTGCTCCCTGCTCCCGCCCTCAGAAGCAGAAGCTTGTGACTTGGCCCCTGTTTCTGGAACCCGCTATAGCCCAACCTTCTCAGAAGATTCTACATCTTCTAGCCAGGGAGGTGGCAGGTCCCAAGGTGAGAAGAGGGCTTTTGGGACCCAAGAGGCCGAGCGGGGCTTCTACCCTCCGTCTCCAGCCTGAAGCTCCCCATTCGTCAGCTGGAATCTTTGCACCTGCCCAGAGGACTGCTGACACTTCCACTGACTGTGGCCACAAGGTGACAGTTTGCGTCCTTCCCCTTAGGACCCCATTTTAACTGGGTATAATGCCACCCTTCCAATGGATTAGATTTTCCAGCTGCTATAACTGTGTGGTAAGGTCAGGCCAGTGAGATATAAGCTAAATTATTGTATAGGGTGGCTGGAAATTTTCCTTAAAAGGGAAGCAGTACACATTTTTGTGCCTTCTTGTTCTTAACACAGAGTTCAGATGTGATGGCTGGAGCTTCTGCAAAAGGTTAGAGAGATGAGGCACTTCTCAGGGACTGCCACCTGACCAGCAGCCAGCACTGGGCCCTCTGACTCCCATCTATTAGTCTTTATAACAATGCTACTCCTCTTCAGGTGTGACCTTTTCAGCATGGTGATCCTGGGATGTGAGACTTCTTAAATGATGGCTGCCCCCCAAAAGAGAGCATCCCAAGAGTACTAGCTGGAAGCTGCATGACCTTTCTGACATGGGGCATGCACCTTTCTTCCATTGCATTTTATTGGTAACAAGCAAGTCACAAAGGCTGGCCCAGACTCAGGGGGAGGCAACACAGACTCCCACCTACGTAGGAGTGTCAAACAATTGCAGATGTGCTTAAAACTACCACATGTATCAGTAAAGGCACATGCTCAGTGATGGTCACTGGTTGTGGAGGCCCCTGGGAAGCAAGAAGAATACAAGTGTGATGGTTGGAGCTTGAGCAACCATCTTGGACCATGAAGACTCCACAGAGAGACACTAGGAGCCAACAGTGTGGGGACCATGTACAGTCAGTCTTTCCAGACCTAATCTAACACAGGAATGCTGAGGGGGCCTCGTGTTGCCCTGGGCATCAGTGCCACTCGTCAATGCCAGCTGGGTCTCCTTCTTTTCTCTGAAGGACCTGTAAACTGCTGTCCACTGCACTGGCTGACTTGGGAAGAACTGAGATGCTGGCCCAGCGCAGATGTGCCCAGGTACACAGAGCTGTCTGCATGAGGAAAGGCCAGTCCTGGAGGGGTCCCCTGACCCCTGGGGGTCTACCAGCCCCAAGGTAGGAAAGGCCACTCACACATGAGCTGATGCGAGCAGCAGTGAACTGCTTCCGACCATTGCCATCTTAGAACGGGAGGTTTTGAGGTCAGCTTCCCTTTACAGGAACCAGCTCAATTCCAGGACAACTTTCTACGGGGAGTCCCTGGGGGGTCTCAAAAGCTGCAGAATTGCCTAAAGTTTAGAGAATATGGACCAGTGCAGGAACAGCTTGGGGCTTTGCTCCAAAAGTCTTCCAAGTCCTTCCACTGCCGTCAACCCCACCCCGCACACCACCCAGGAAACAGTAAGCCACCGCCCCCAGAAGAGTCAGTGGACAGCCCACGGAACAGCAAACACAGGAACACTTGCTAGTTACTGAGCACCTAGGCTCTTCATCCTTCACCCTGCGTTATCTCGTTTAATCTTCGCAATGCCCTGCAAGCGAATATCATTATTCCCTTCCTACAGAGGGAGACTGAAATTCAGAAAGATGGAAGTCGCGTGCATACGGCCCCATGACAAGTGGCAGGTACAGGATTGAAAGCCAGATGTGCCTGGCTTTGAGTCTTATTTTCTTTCCTCTGCCCTATCCAATCCCTCACCTCTCAATGGGGCAGGGGGAGCTGGGCTTGGACAAGCTTCAGGATCCTTGAGTGATAGCAGAAATGTCTCTGCAGCTGCCTCTGGTCATTCAAGAATAAGCTGAGCTGGCCCAAGGAGAAATCCTATAGGAGGGGACATTTGCAATGCTTGTAGGCCCCACGGGGTCCCACCAGATGCTGCCCAGACCAGCTGCAGCCGGGACAGCGGGACGCTGGGCAGCAAGCAGGTCATGGCCATGGAGCCATTTCCCAGCAAAGGGGACGATGGAAATTGTGGTTTATTGGGGGGAAGGTGAGGAGCAGTCTGGAACTATTAATAGGAGAACTTGGCTTCCCAAAGGAAACCTTTTCTCCCTGTATCTCATCTTTAACTTTCTCTGATTGAGAATAAAGCACTTTTTCTCAACTGTTGAACAAACGGTTTGCTCTCAATGCTTTCTTGGGAACCTTCGGCCCCAAACTGCCCCCAGCTGTGACCTGAGAGCACAGCGGCAGGGGAAAGGCTCTGCCCTGAGCACTTTCCCTTCTCGGAAACAGGCGGGGTGAGCAGGGGCTCCATCTCCGCCTGGCTGTGGCTGCAGAGGCCCCACTGCAGAGCCACACCCCGTGAGCATCCGCCCAAGTCCAGAAACCTCTGCAAACCTGAAGTTTTAGGAAATATGACCTGACCTATGCAGGCTCTTTCGTTTACCCCTCTTTGCTGCAGAAATCTCCATGCGAGCTTGTGTACAGGATGCTGTGCCCATCCGGACAATGCAGGGCGGTATTCTTTGCCGCCTTCTCTCGTTCCTTCTCTGTCCGCCTTCTCTCTCCCTTTTCACTGCCCCCTTTATCTTAAAAACATTCCACTTCTTCTTTTCCTTCCCTTTCCACTTTTCTGCCTTCGCAGTTCCTTGGCTCTCCTTCTCCTCCGGTGTCCCTGCAGCCACCCGTGCACCTGACAGGTGTGCGCCGTGGCCCAGGCACATGCTTGGCCACACAGATACAGCGGGGACCCAGGGGGCCTGAGGGTGAGTCTAGCAGGGGCCGGCGAGGAAGGGAGGAAGAGGAGGGAAGACGGGAGAGGCTCAAGGGGCGAAGGGAGGGAGCACGTTGGGGGACCCCTCACCCAGACTTGGGACAAGACGGAGCCCTGGGGGGTGTATTTCATGGGGGCCTTACTCCCTCCCAGCCTCACAGTCTCCCCACCCGAAGGCGCGGCAAGCAAACACACTAGCACGTTATCGCTGCGACACCGTCTGGCCGCCATCTGCTGGCCTCTTCCGGAGGACCACGGTCAGGGGCTGGGGGAAGGCCTCCCGGAGCTGGAGGACTTTGTTAGCTGGGATTTTCTTCTTTCCTTTCTGTCGTTTGATATTCAGTGTATTAGTTTCTTAGGGATCCATAGCAAAGTACCACAAATGGGTGGTTCAAACAGCAGAAGTGTGTTGTCCCACAGTTCTGGGGCCCGGACGTCCACGATCAAGGCGTCGGCAGGACTGGTTCCTTCTGAGCACGGCGCGGGACCACCCGCTCCACGCGTTCCCCCGGCTGCTGGTGGTTCGCGGGCCATCTCACGTGTCCCTGGGCTGGCAGACGCATCGCCCCATCTCCGCCGGTGTCTTCCCGTGGCATTCTCTGTGCGTGTACCTGTGTCCAAATCTTCCCTCTTTGTGAGGGCACCTGTCATATTGGATCGGGCCCACCCAACTCTGCTGTGACTTCGTCGTGACTTAAAATTACATCTGTGATGGTCCTATTTCTAAGTAAGGTCATATTCTGAGGAACTGGGAATTAGGGCTTCACCATATGAATTTGGGGGTACCATAGTTCAGCCCACAACACCAAGTCTTTCCTTGGGGATGAAGCTTCCAGGGAAGAGACTTTGGTGCCGACCACTCAGCTCATTTGGACCCGTGGCTCCTGAAAAGACAGGAGGCAGATTAAGAGCCTGGTGGGCTGTGCCTCCCCCCGTGGAGAGTGGAGAGGCAGCAGCCCCTGAGGGTCATGGCTGGAGAGGGGGAGGAGGGGAGGGGCTCTCAACCAGGAGGAGCCCGACGGAGGCAGGGGAGTTGGGGGCCAGTATGCTGGAGCTACCTAAACGGCTTTCAGAACAAATCATCTGATGCAAAACCTTTTAACAGAAAAGAAGAAAGCATTTCCCATCATTCCATCTCCCAGCATGAAGGGCTTTCCAAGCTAAGCTCAAAGAAAAAGTGACAAAGAATGGACAGATTAGTGTAGCATCATGGTTCAGGATGCAGGTTTGAATACGAGCTCTGCCACCCATGAGCTGTGCGATCTGGGAGAAGTTACTTATCCTCTCTGGGCTTCAGTTTTCTCATCTGCATAAGAGGCTAATAGCTGTACCTACTTCGTCGAGTTGTCGCAAGGATCCCTTGTGAGCCTATAAGGTAGAGACCCCAGCACAGTGCCTGGCACACCTTGCTCTTCAGTAAACGTAGCTGTTACTGTTTAGAGTGTGAGCATGTGTTGAAATCAGAACAGACTACGACCATACCAAGTTTGTTTCTAGCTTCTTCAGGGAGGTTACCTTTAAGCAATTGTTTAGGGAACAAACTGATCCTTGTAACTGGGAGAATAGTGAAGGAATGTCTAGCTCCCTTTTATTATTAGTGTCATTCCCAAGGCTCAGCTAAATCACACTCCAGGACACTGAAAAACTTGCTGATCTGAACACAGAACTGCTGAGGAATCACGAGGTATAGGAATAGTAGGAGAGTGCCAGGGATGAAAAGAGGTTTTCGGGTTCTTTTTTAAGGAAAAAAGAGTGAATGGTAGAAACTCCAAGCCCTTATGAAATTATTAGACAATTTGGGTACACTTGTAGAAGAAAGGAGTAACCACCCAGTACTCTCACGGGTTCACTATGAATAAATCATGTCAAATCACTTCATCGCTTTGGGGATGGGGTTAATGTGGATTTTGGAAATGCCAAAGACCTGGAAGATCTCGATCTTGTGAGATGTTTATCAGAGACCCTCCCAACAGCCTTTTGGACAAGAAGGCGAGATGTGATCTGGCACAGGAAGATCGATTCGCCTTACGCTGCAGCCAAAGAATGTTGAATTGAATCCTGGGCCCAGACGTCTCTCTCTTGCCTGTTAGAAATAGACACCATCCTCCCTAGCACTGGACTATTATTCTCCTTTTTTCTTCTCTCTGAATATAGTTTTAGAATGTTTCTGTTTGTAGAATTCATTAAAATACTAACAACAAACATAGGAGAGTTACGCCTTTGAATTTTTTCCCTAAATTCTCCCCAGTGGTGAAATGTTCCATCAAAATTCAAACAGTTTGCTAATCATGTCACATTTCACGTCCTACCGAAGCCCATGCAGAGTCTTGCTGATGACGAAGGAAGCCAGCTGGCCCTTAGGTATTCTTTTCTGTTTTTTAAAAAAACAAAAGACAAAAAAAAAAAAAATTGGTTAATACTAACTGTGTGCCGGTACTGTGCTAGACGTGAGAGATTCAGAATCATGAAATCAGAAGGGACATGGAGAATTTTGAGAACAAACGCGAAAGGCATTTTCCCACTAACACAGGAGTTGCAGAAGCATTTTAATGAAAGCCCTTGCTATACAGCCATCCGCAAAACGTTTGCAAGCTTCCTTACCCTTTGTGCTGGGGTTTTACTTTTGAAATAAAAGCCGATCTCCTGGGAGAGACCATAAAGACAAAATTGCAGTCCAGGCATTTTTTTTTTTTTTAAAGCAAGGGAGAATGTTCGGAGAGGAACTCCTGAATGAGTACATTTGGCCGGCCTCCGAGGGAAAAAACCAAATAACTCCCTCCCACTTCCCCAACAACTACAGACTCAACTGACCCTGGGACGTGGAGGGCTGGCTTATGCCCCGTCTTAGCCAGGCCCTTACCTGGCCCTTGCTGTGGCGTGTGTGTGGTGGGACCAGCTGTGTACTCTGTATCCTGCTTATCACAGGGAAATTTGTTCTTGTAAGTGGAGTGGAACAGAACATGGATCATCCCTGTGACAAGCCAGGAGCTGATGTCCCCCAGAGTTTCCCAAAACAGCTGCTTCCTGTTACTTCATAGTACTATAAAGTGTGTTTTCTAAAAATGACAGGCCAAATGAAAAAGAGAAAGAAGCATTCTCTTCGGTTAGCCTAGCTCATATCTCACCCTTCCCCTGCATCCTCTAAATCAGATCTCAGTTCCATCAATCAGGGGCTGGCCCAAATCCTGCAGGTAATTCAAACGGAGGCGTTTATTGAAACGTAGAATTGCCCTGAGCTGCTAGGAGTTTGTCACATGGTTTTTGTGCAAGTGGCCAAAACTACTTTACAGAAACAAGAAATTCATCCCGTGTGGCCTTGTATAGCGGTTTTGATCTGGCTGCCTGTTAGGAGTCCCTTGGGATCTTTGGAAAGTTGCAATCCCTAAGCCCCACCCCAGACCAAGTGACCCAAATGTCTAGAGATTGGCCTGCGTCCCTGTAATTTCTTAAAATCTTTCTAGGTGTTTCTGAACCGTTGAAGCAGCAAGAGCTCGGGGTTCAATGTCAGAGAGACCTGGGTTTAAAACTTGATTTTACTGCTAGCTTTTGAGGTGGGCTTTGAAGATGTTTCTTAAATTCTTTGGGGTAGTTTTCTCAGCCATAAATGGCAGACAGTAACTATCTTTCAAGATTGAGAAGATTAAATAAACCAAAATGTTCGTGCTTGACGCACGGTAAGTGCTCAAAAATCGGTGCTGTTAACATTATTATTTGGGTTTTTAATCATCGCCAGCGGCCTGGGGGTCTCAGACTCACACTGTCTCTCAGCCTCCCCCACACGCTGTGGGCTGGATTTGAAGTTACCAAGACCCATCTTCTCTCCCTTTCTGTGCTCTGTCCACCGATGTCTCAAACTCCATGGGGACATTAGCTCCACTCCTGTCACCTCTCATGTTCAGGGTGGGAGTAGAAGAGTGACAATTCAGCAATAAGGTCACAGTGTATAATTGGCTGTGGTGGTGACAGTCACCACTCCTGACCAATCACTCTAGCAGTGGGAGTGTGAGGCTCTGATTGGCTTAGGGCTGGGTCACATGGTCCACCTAGAGCCAGTGAGGAAGTAGAAACTGAAGAGCATGAGCTGGAGAGTGGGGAGGGGTTGGTTTCCCAGAGAGAAAGCAAGGCAGGGCAAACACCGTAGATGCCTGCTTCCCACGGCCTGGCTTACCCATCGTTAGCTGTAACTGTGCAAAGAAATAAGTAAGAACACAGTGAACAGGAGGGTGGAATGGGACAAGAAAGAAAATGTTCAAAACCCTGAGCTGTGGCTGGGGCTGATATCTAGCTGGTATGCACGAACAGGGTGCAATGGCTTGTGTCTGCTCTGTTGGTTGCCATATTGCTTGTTAATTCTTTGACTATTTCCCTTGCCCACAGAACAATGAATTCCTGGATGCCCCCTGTACATTCTAATCTCTCTTTGCTCATGTTTTTCCATACACCTGGAGTCATGTTCCTCTCCCTGTGTGCACCCACCCAAATCCCATCCACCCTTCAGGATCTTGCCTCAAATTTTCCTTCTCCAGGAAGACTTCCAGGAGTTCCTTGCTCCCTCACATCCTTCTATGGCTAAAGGAAATGCATTCAGATTTTGAGTACTCTGCTATCTGTGTCTCTTTCATGGTATGCATCCCTTCCTGTCTCGTATGATTATTCTAGTGCAAACATACCATGGCTTCCACTACTAGCGAATGACCTGGAGGGCTGGGTTTACTGAACTCAGTGTCTTCATTTCTGTGATGGTTAATTTTATGTGTCAGCTTGGCTGGGCCACGGTGCTTAGCTATTTGGTCAAACATTATTCTGGATGTTTCTGTGAGGGCACTTTTGGGTGAAATTAACTTTAAAATCAGTGGATATTGAATAAAACAAATTGCCCTCCATAACGTGGGTGGGCCTCATCCAATCAGTTGAAGGCCTGAATAGAACAAAAAGACTGATCTCCCTTGAGCAAGAAGGAATTCTGCCAGCAGCTGGCCGTCGGACTCAACTGCAACATTAGCTCTTCCTGGGTCTCCGGCCTCCTACAAAATCTGTACGTGCCAGCATCACTTCGACAGGCTATTGGGGTTATGTATGGAAATGCGCTGTATAAAGGGCAAAGCTGCACGCAAATGTTTGTTATAATTGCTACTTCTCCCAGCACTGTTACGACCACCACTGTGCTGCCGGTTCTAGAACTTGTGCCACTGCTGGCCTTAAAGTAGTCTGCAGCTCTCATGGACCACGAGACACTTTATTCCAAATAAGCACCCACCCCGTCTCGCCAGCTGCCTAGTGCTGAGTTGAACAACTGGTGTTTAATTTCCAGCCTCCCGCCCATATCTGGGCCATGGTGTTTGAAGTTGTGCCTCGGCTGGGTGGAAGAAAGCTGTCTTCTTTTCACTGTCTTCTTTCCTTTTTCATGAGCACATTAAGCAGCCATAGAAGAACCGGATGGCACCAGCAGATAGAGGGGGTCCGTCTGCGCCAGTGTATCCGGCGGGAGGAGAAAGCCAGTTCTCCGAACTCATGATGCTGCCAGGACATGTTACTGTCTCCACTGAAAAGCCTTTGCTGAATGAGAACAGTTTCTGAAACCAGTGACAAGCCCCAGATGAGAAATTGCCCCAATTTACTGCACGTCCAAACAGCCTGGCTCTGATGCGAGGGCTGGCACCGCATTTGAAGAACAGCTGTGAGATCAATTTGGGTATGGGTTTATTAGTCATGAGTCGGGTTTGGAAGGGTGTCTTTGGGGAACAGGGGTCGTGGGCAGGGGACCCACACTACTGTGAATAATCCTGACAGCCACATGCGCTGCTCGGGAAGATTTAACTGCCTCAGCTGTGCCGTGTCAGTTGGCCGGTTCAGCGCGTCTGGGCAGATAAGAAAGCACAGCCGAGTGCAGGCCAGTCGGCCAAATCCCAGCCTGGCACCGGGCCCGGACTGATCTGACTTGTTGTGGATGGCAGCCCCGGCTTCTCAGAGTCTCAGAGTTGGAAGAAGCCGCGGAAGGTTGATGGAGTCCAGCAGTTGTCAGATTAGAGGCGACCCAGGAGTCCCTCTGGGGTAAAAGCGTTTCCGCTCAGGACACAGAAGAAGGGCAGCTGCCATCGCAAAGGCACAAATGGTTACTGGATATCTAGCATGTGCCAGCCAGTCCCCACCCTTCATGAACTCAGATCCCCACGGGGCCAGAAGTCACACGAGGCAGAGTGGGGTTCCAGGTCTCCCATGACACTGCCTTGCCTTCCGAGGCAGTCAGTTTCTTGGTTGGGCTGTGATACTGGTTGGCTTTTTCCCTACTTTTTTTTTTTTTTTTTACTTTTAAATTTTTTTTTATTTTTTAATTATTTTTAATTTATTTTTCTGAAAGCTAGAAAAGGCAAAAATTTTTTCCCTATTCTTACATTCATTCATTCTGCTTACAAAGATAATGTTTGTATTCTGTACACGCTCTTGTGGAACATTTAAAATACAGAAAGGTAGAAAGAAGAATGTAAAACTCTCTGTCAACCAGAAATGATTTCTTTGAACGTTGTGACATTCGATAATGACATTTTTGACACCTTTATGTATGTACTCAAGTAGATATTTATGTGTAATTCTACATAATGAGAATTTTTTGTTTCCTAATTTGCATTTTTTTACTCAACAATGTCAGAGAGAGCTTCTTCCCACAATGACTAGAGATACGCATCAACATTTTTAATGACTGCTTAGTGTGCTGTTACATGGCCATAGCAAAATGTATCCAACTCTTTTGTTGTCGTCAGCACTTTGCTCTTATAGATGCCACCAAGGTGATCCTCTCTGGGCCCAATGACACTCTGACGTCCTCCTGCCCATTCGATTCACAATCTGGTCCCAGGACCTAGCACCTGCCCTGTGCACAGTGGGTTCTCGGTAGATGTTTGGGGACTAACTCAAATGAACAGATTCATATCCTCATTCTGTTATTTCCTTAGGAAAAGTTTCTAGAACTATAATTTTAGGATCAAAGGGAACAGGCATTTTTAGTTCAGTCTCATATTGCCAGCCTGCCTTCCAGAACAGCCCTACCAATTTAGCCTACACACGTTGTGGGAGCTCCTCCTCGCCTCTGTCAAAGCTGGGTGTTTTCCTTTTTTCCAATCTTTGCCACTCTGATAGATTTGATGCTTTGTACTTAAAGTTCCATTTATCAATCTGAGTTAAAATTATTTGTCTACCTTGCTTCTTCTCTGCACTAGCCGCTAGCCCAGGGCCTGAAGTCAGGTACGTACTTAATAAATAAGTAATGTGGTTGCTCAGGAATATTTATAAAGCCCATCATCACACTAGGCACGGGAGGACATGCAGAGGAATGTGTCATCATTTCTGCTGCTGGTACAGGGAGACCCAGCACGTGAGCTTGCATGGTTGGCACCCACCTTCGAAGAGACACAAGAAGCACTGCAGGAGGGAGAACGCAGGAGAGCGAGGGTCCTCCCTTGAGGTGGGTTACAGACCGTGCGTGCTGGGAGCTGACATGACGTCTAAGGGGAGCAAAGGAGGAAGCAGGAACTGGAGGTCTGCCCGAGTGAAGCGAAGCGCTCGGTCGCTGCATTGCAGTTGGCATCCTTGCCACAGCCCTTAGGGAGAGTCAATGCAGGGAGAAGGAACTCTGTGTAGTGGCCGCATTTCTTAAACTACGGCTGAGAACCACCCACAAGAGAAACTTGCACAGTTTTTACTAAAAACGCATTTTCCCGGCTTCACCTCAAAGCAACCGAGTCAGGAGCCCTGCAGGTTGGACGGGTCCTGACACCTCCATCGGGAAGTTCCTTTGTGCACCACAACTTGGGAGCCGTGGCTCAGGGCGACACCCGTCTAATGGGTGTTGGAGTGAAACAGAGGAGGAGGAGTCAGGGTTTATACAGAAACAAGCAAGCAGTTTGTCCCGCGCTGGCTTCCCTGCCACGCCCTGGCCCTCGCCCTTCGTTCCCAGGCGGCCGCCTGCGGGAGAACGTCCTCTCCTCGGAGGGACTGAGAGGAGCAGCGAGCGTGGAACCGGTGTCTTTCCCACGCCCGCGCTCACTCTGAATCCCCGGGAGCCTCTGTGTGCCGAAGCTGCCCACGAAATGAGACACTCTCTCGGCTCTCTCAGGATCGCTGGCGGAGCCTCCCTGGCCTTTTCCGCGGCCACAGAGGAGCGCACGGCCTGACCGCCCTGTCTGTCCCTGGGAGGCGCCGCCGGCCCGGCAGGGCGTGGGGGGCAGTAGCGGCTGCTGGAAGTTTCTCAGTCGGTTGCCTCTAGACCCGAGGAATGAGCCCCCCAGATGAGCATCCTGACGAAAATTCGACTTCCGCCGGTTGCCACGTGCGCCTGCTTCAAGTGAACTCCGCACAGGTGATGCCCGCAAGAGCCATGGGGACGTCAGAAAGCACTTGACACAGCTAGATCCTGGCTGTCACCGCGCCGGGCCCCTATGTCCCCATCCTGCTCTACCCGTGGTTTTGGCTGGGACCCCACTCCTGATGGAGGATGAGCCGGGGGTACGGGGGAGCTATGATTTCAAAGAGGCTGCCAGGTGGCGGTGAGGGGCGCAGTGCACACATGTCGCGCCGACTGACAGCCTCGGAAATGGCGCAGATGGGGAAGGAGCCCTTTAGCTACGGTGGATGGCGTTTATGCAACTCACCGAATACATACGCGGGAAGTAATGTGCCTTGTAACCCACCGGAAACTCTCACTAAAGGTCTGATCCGCCGAGACGAGGCGTCTTCCAGCAGCCGCGAGGGCCGGTGTAGTCAGCATATCGGGATAATGTTCCTTGGAACCACCTTTCCCTGGAACCAAATAAAGCAGCTGCTCTTGAAGTTGCTGACTTAAGGCCAGGTGAGACAGGAAGAGAAAAGGAGCAAAGGGCTTTGCCCATGGACCACCCACTCCTCCTCTGCCAGCTCCCGCCCAGGCGACATTCTTTTTCTCCTTTAACCGGTGAATCTACTCCTCCTTCAGGAAGTCTTCCTGGATTTACCAAGGACAAACTGCCAACCACCTGTTCCTTAGGATATACTTTTAAAACCAGGTAGTCTCCAGTGCTAGAAGCTCAGCTCTTTCTTCTGCTGACTGCCTGGCCTTGGCAACTCTCAGGGCTGCTGGGGAGATGAAATGAGTTAATGTGCGAAGACTGTAGACCTGTGCCTGGACAGAGGAATAATTATATACAATATATAATTCATATGTCATATACACATATTACATATATACATATTATATACCTATATGCTAATATACAATATACATATACGCAAAATATATTACATATGTACATTATATAATATATAATATATACAGATATACTAGGTGGAGCCCCAGGGGTAGAATGATGACTGACGTCAGAGTGTCATGGTAATTCCATCCTCCTTTGCTAGATATTAAATTTATTGACCTCCCTTGTAGCTAGTAATGACAATTGTCTTAGTTTGGGCCAATAAGATGTAAGGGAAAGTCTATTGGGGAAATTTTGAGAAAAAGAGAAAGTGAGAGCAAGCCAAGGAAGCAGTTTTGAGAACTGAGGAACAATAGACCCTGGTTTTCTTTCCTTTGAATGTAGCCATGATGTCTGGAGCTGCAGCAGCCATCTTGCTACCACAAGGTAACAAGCATGCGGATGAAAAGACAACTCCCCACAGATGGCAGACCTGGAAGATAGAGCTAGGGTCTTTTGTAACATTATTGAGAAACCAAGCCAACCTTCAGACTGTTAATCTCTGGATCTTTTCTTGAGTAAACTGTAAACGTCCTAATGGTTTAATCCAACAACAGTTGGGTATCTGATATTTGCAGCAGAGCATATTTTAGCCGATGTACTAAGTATTAGGGTTTAGCCAAGAAAACAGAAATTATTAATATAACCATTATTTTAACGGAGATAATTTCATACAGGGAATTGGCTGCACAGAGTATTGAAGAGGCATGAAAGGATCACTGAGGTATCAAAGAGGTAGTAACTGAAGGAAGGCATCCTCCACCCTTAAGATTAGGGAATCAGAAGAGGTGAGGGCCATTGGGACTTAGAGGAATAGGGGAGGAGCCCTGCAAAACTGGTATCCAGGCTGAATCTGGAAGGGCGGGAAAAAATTAGAAGCAACTGCTGCTGCCAGGCTAAGGGCTGTTGCTGAGGCCGAGGGACAGAAACAGGAAGAAAACAGGTGGGAACAAGCTCCTTTTCCCTCCTCTCCTGCCTTCCAGTTTCCCTCACTGATAGAATGTGGCAGAAGTAACAATAGGTGTGCTCTGGAGCCCAGACCTTAGGAGGCCTCGTGCTTCCCTCCTCCCGCTCTGGGAATATTGGCCTGAGATGGCCATGCCACGAAAGACCACATGGAGAGAGACGCTCGGCGCAGGTGGCGCAGCGTCCCCGGCCCAGCTGCTGGCTGAGCACAGCTGCGTGTGAGAGCCCAGGCGAGTCCAGCAGCAGAACCACCCCGCCATCCGTAGAATTGGGAGAAGTAAATGTCGGGGTTCATTATGCAGCAATAACAGATAACTGAAATAGTGTGCAATGGAGAAAACAGTCAGTTAAGGCAAGGCACCCAGCAGCAGGACTTGATGGCTCTGGGGCAGGTAGGTGCCAGGAGAGGAGCAAGGGGCAGGGACAAGTGGTGAGAAGGAAGGGCCTGGCTCTCGCTCTGATCTCCTACTATTGAGGCTCAACGAGACCACAGCTGGTAGTCGGTTTCTTTTGAGTAACAAACCCAGGGCAATGTGGGTCTAGGCATATGCTGCTTCTCCTCCCTGGAATGCTCTTCCCGGCTCCTCCTCTAGCTAATTCTGTGCATGGCATCCTCAGCTTCTGGTGTCGCATCCCCAAAGCAGTCCTTCCTTGTTATAGTTACTTTTGTGTTTCAAAAGATACAGGCCGAGCAAAACCAAAAAAGCGTATTCATTGAGGCTCTACAACAGTGGCCCCAACCTTTTTGGCCCCAGGGACTGGATTCATGGAAGACAGTTTTTCTGTGGGAGGATGTAGGGGACGGGAGGTGGAGCTCAGGTTGTGATGCGAGCAATGGGGAGTGGCTGTACAGAGGAAGCTTTGCTCACCTGCCGACTGCTGCTCACCTCCTGCTGTGCACCCCACCCCCATTCCTAAGGTTTAGGGAAGACAGTTTTTCCACGGACAGGGGCCAGGGTGGCGGTGTGGTGGAGCTCTGCAGCCTGGTCCCTAACAGGCCACGGACCAGTACCAGTCTGCAGCCCCGGGGTTGGGGACCGCAGCTCTGCAAGACATGATGAGTAATTAACAGCAGAACTTCCCAATCCCTCACTCTCCATATGGGTTTCTTTACCCTACTTGCTCTCCGAATGTGGTCCCCATATCAACATCATTTGGCATCATCTGGGAATTTGTTCAAAAATGTATATTCTTGGGCTCTATCCCAGGGACACTGAATCAGAGACTCTGGGGGCTCAGCAGTCTGGGAGCCGTCGTGGTGATTTTGATGACACCAAACTTTGAGAACGACTGGGCTAGACATCAGGGAGAAAGGTGAGTTTGGGGGAAGCAAGGAAAGAGAAGACGGGATCCTGAGAAAAGACAGCTCTATTGTTACTGAAAGTTGGCTGCAGGAAGAACAAGGACAAGTGGTTTGAGGAAAAGGAAAGAGAAGTTTATTAATTTGCCAGCAAATTAGGAGGATAGCAGACTTATAAGCAGAAATACAGAGCTTTTTTTTTTTTTTTTTTTTTTTGAGACAGAGTCTCACTCTGTTGCCCTGGCTAGAGTGCCGTGGTGTCAGCCTAGCTCACAGCAACCTCAAACTCCTGGGCTCCAGCGATCCTCTTGCTTCAGCCTCCCGAGTAGCTGGGACTACAGGCATGCGCCACCATGCCTGGCTAATTTTTTCTCTCTATATATTTTTTTAGCTGTCCAGATAATTTCTTTCTATTTTTAGTAGAGACAGGGTCTTGCTCTTGCTCAGGCTGGTCTCGAACTCCTGACCTCGACCTATCCTCCCGCCTCGGCCTCCCAGAGTGATAAGAGATTACATATCTTTTTAGAAAAGGTGACAGTTTGTTTTGCCAAATGGCTCAATTT